>JAFISD010000284.1:0-33191 GCA_022560085.1 Helminthosporium solani | reverse complement strand
CCTAAATACGTCGTTAAGATAAATCGCTATAAAGGTATAGAAAATTAGTAGGGCTGACAGCTCGCTTGTACTGACAGCTCGCTTATAAACTACGTTACTTGTGATGTACAATTGTGTGATGGAACTAACTCTATATAAGTGGTACAGATGAGATGACAGTAATATACAGTTGGGGTATTATCGAAGAATGCTGGTTCAAATGGACCCTACGACGCACCGTTTCCTGCCATTGCTATGCTGTTATGATTGTACAAACCATACTTGCTTTCGCTCATTGAGGGCATTCCTAGCAAGTGCTGCACAAAGCCATGAGATTTGCGCGACGAAGTGTCTTCCCTCACAATCCGTCACCCTGTACTCGCCGAGCCTCTTCCTCGGCCTTGCCAAATGGCCGCTCGATCATCTCCTCGGGGCGTCTCTTTTTCCAAACATTCTCGCTATTCGGCTTCTCCTTCATCTTTGCCTCCTTCTCTCTGTAATGTTGTTGTATGGCATTTTCCTGCGCTTCCTTGGAGTACGATTTCAGCGACATGCAGAAGCGCCAGTCGGCCCAGTGTTGGCTACAGGAGCGGAGGGCGCCGTGCCGGTAGATGTCGTTGAAGTGGCCGCCGAGAGAACTGCAATAGAATGCGCTGTCGAAGGCGTCGCGACAGGACATTGTAACAGGTAGGGAGGGGTCATACTCGGGGTTATCTTGGGGGTTGGAGGGAGGAGAGGAGGACGACGACGACGACGATGAAGGGGCGAGATGTGGGTACGCGGCGTGGAAGTCGGCGTCGTGAGATGGGGGTGTGGGTTCTTTGGGGTTCGATTGGGAGGAAGGCGGTGATGCGGTTTTCATGGGGATTGGCGTCGATGTAGGTTGTTGTGGCTCTGACTTGCTCTCCGAAGAGGACGATGACCACAGCCAACCCATCCTATCGCGTAATAATCTCTGGATGTACTCTGTATTCCCTGACGACGATGTTTGATAGGGCGCGATTGTCAATTGTTTGTACTGGTTGCCAGCACAATTTTTCTACTGTTGTTTCTGCGTCGGTGGGCAGGGGAACGGTGATCGGGGCACCTTGGGCAGCAAGGTAGGCGGGTAGGCGTGCGCCACGTCTGATATTCGAGATGGAAGGGGGTATTCCTGTAGTCTGTGAATGTTTTGCTGTTAAAACATCTATCGCACGAATTGTAGGGTAGGCCCAGCGCCACGGAACGCCGCGTGACACGGGCCATCTATAGATCGCCTAACTATAGCTTGTACGTCATGCATCAGTGCGTCTGCCTTGCGACGATCGAATATTCCCCCGTTGCCTCCATCCTTCACCATCGCGTGTCGTTTTGCGCATACCCCACCTATATAATTGTCGCTCTAGCATTGGACTGTGCTTTGGGGATTTGTCTGCCTCTGACCGGTCTGTTGACGCCCCGTTGCCGCTTATATCACTGCCCTGGCCTGACGGTGACAACATTCCTCACGTCTCCCACCTCCACCTCGACCTACATCGCACCTTGTGTTTACCGCGTACAATACCCACTTTCGCGCTTTCATGTTCATCTTTGGTACTTCTCTATGACTTGACGAATCCGCACGACCTAATCACCTTTACACTTCTTCTCGAACCCCGCGATACCCCTCATCTCATCATCGCCCCGACCTGGGTAACGGTCGCCGCCCACTGCAATGCTCGAAGGCCTCGTTGCGAACCTTCTCAATAGGTTTTTGGGCATGTACGTCCAGAACTTTGACCCCAAACAGCTCAATGTCGGCATCTGGTCAGGCGACGTCAAACTGCGAGACCTCGAACTTCGTCGTGAAGCTCTCGACCAACTCCGTCTGCCGCTGAATGTTGTGGAAGGACACCTGGGCTCGCTCACGCTATCGATACCTTGGTCCAATCTCAGAGGGCAGCCACTGAAGATCAACATCGAGGATGTCTTTCTGTTGGCCGCCCCTAAAGAGGATGCCGATTACGATGTTGACGAAGAAGAACGGAGAGCACATGCGCTCAAGATGGAGAAGCTGGACAGCGCTGAGCTGTTGAAGGAGCGGAATACCGAGGGCATGAGTAACGAGGAGCTGCAGAAAAGCCAGAGCTTCACGGCGAGCATGGTCACAGCCATCGTTGATAATGTACAGGTCACGGTGAAAAACATCCACATCCGATACGAAGACTCGATATCAGACCCTGGTCACCCTTTTGCCCTCGGTATCACGCTCGCCGATTTCAGCGCCATCAGCACAGACGAGAACTGGAAGCCGACCTTCATTCAGGGTGGTACGAGTTCGACCCACAAACTAGCAACACTGGGGTCGTTGGCTATATATTGGGACACAGATTCGGATCTCATCGGCACTGGAAAGGGCAACCAGAGTAGGGATGAGCAGGAGATCGATCATACCGACTTCATTAAGAAAGTGCGGGGGATGATTGTGCGCGGCGACAACCCGAGTCTCGGCGACCACCAGTTCATACTCAAACCAATAAGTGGGCGCATGGGCCTGGAAATGGATAAGACAGGCAAGTCGGATAGACCTAAGATGAAAGCCCGACTGCTGTTTGACGAGCTCGGCTTCATCATCGACGAGGACCAGTATCGCGATGCGCTCATGTTGGTCGACCTTTTCCATTACTTCATCCGACACCAAGAGTACAAAAAGTTCCAACCAAAGTCAACGCCCAAAGAGGATCCTGCTGGATGGCTGCGATTTGCTGCACAGGCAGTCCTTGACAAGATACACGAGCGGAATCGTAAATGGAGCTGGGAATATTTCAAGGAGCGGCGAGACGACCGGATACTGTACATTGACCTATTCAAGAAGAAAAAGCGCGAAGAGACGCTTTCTGCGACCGAAAACGAAGAGCTTGACAAGCTCGAGCGCAAGTTGTCGTATGAGGATCTCCGCTTCTGGCGTTCTCTTGCGCGCAACCAGCTACGCAAAGAGAACGTCGGCGTCAAGAAGCCGCCTCCAAAACAGTCGTGGAGCTCCTGGGTTTGGGGCTCTAAGCAGGAAGAGAATACGGATGATAATACTCAAATGACCGACGAACAACGAAATGAGCTGTACAATGCGATAGATTGGGATGAGAAGAAGGCTATTGCTGAGTCTGTCGATATGCCGCGCGAGTACGTCAAGATGGAGGTCAACATGAGCCTACGGACCGGCAGTTTTACCCTTAAACGCGACCCCCATGGTAAATCGAACGAAATCCTCCGTCTCTTATTCGACTCGTTCAGTACACAATTCCTGCAGCGTACAGATTCCATGTTCGTAAAGGTCGCACTCGAAGGCATGCGTTTGTACGATGGTACTACCGAAGGCAGTCTATTCCCTCAAATCATCACCATCAAGGATGCCCCTCCTATCCCAGATGACCAACGTATTGAAGAGCTCAATGATGACGAGACGTTGAAGGACTCTGAAGATGACGAGGAAGAAGAAGAGGATAAAGATGACCCTTTCTTCCAGTTGGAGTTTGAGAAGAACCCCCTAGACGGAAGCGCTGACATGGGTCTTACTATGAAGCTCAAAGGTATGGAGTTCGTCTACAACCCGAAGTTCATCGTAGAAGTTGCAAAGTTCTTCAAACCACCGGAGAGACACATGGAGTCTATTGGAGCTCTCATGGAAACTGCTGGAGCGACTGTCGAAGGCATCCGTCAGCAGACACGCGCTGGGTTGGAATTCGCTCTCACCGAGCACAAGACCATCAATGCGCAACTGGACCTGCAAGCTCCTCTGATCATTGTTCCGGATTCTGTAACAACGAAATCAAGCAACTGCTTGATTCTTGACGCGGGTCATATAAGCGTCACTAGTGAGCTGGTCGACAAGGCCACCTTGCAGGATATACAATCCAAGCAAAAACAACAGTACACAGAAGCAGACTTCCGGCGCTTGGAAGGCCTGATGTATGACCGATTCCTGCTCAAACTCGATTCCACACAAGTACTCATCGGACCGTCGATAGACGAGACGCGAGCACAGCTGGATGAAAAGGCTGAATCTAAATCTCTGCACATTGTCGACAGGATCAATATGGACTTCAAAGTAGAGATTTGTATCATTCCAAAGGCATCCGACCTCACTAAATTTCGTGTTTCCGGAAACCTACCCGTGCTCCACGCTTCCATATCGGACACCAAATACAAGAACCTCATGAAGCTGATTGATGTGGCGATACCCAAGTTTGACAACGACCAATCGAACAAGCAGGCCATCGAAGGTGCCAAAGGTCCATCCAATCTTAAACCTCCAAATGAGGCTAAGCTGAGTGAGGACGCTTTGGGTAGACCACGGTCCAAGTCCTTCCAGTTCGCTGCACAGGAAAACGAGTTGGTCATGGAAGAAGATGGTGATAAGAACGAGAAATTCGAGGATGCCCCTGAAACGAATGCGCAGTCCGACATGAACCTACATCAACGCAACTTCGAATTCAACTTCACTGTCGACAAACTTCAAGGTTCACTGTATAGATCCGATTCGGAAGGCAAAAAACCCGACCAGTTGCTCGTCGAGCTTGTTGCCGAACATTTCAACCTCAACTTTTACCAACGGCCGTTTGACATGGTAGCTGAAGTGAGTCTGAAGAGCTTGGCTGTCGAAGATCATGTTGAGACCAACCCTGTGCCCGAGTTCCGGAACATCATCTCCTCTGAGGATGCTTCCGCGGAAGAGCAGAAGGACTTGTTCTCATTGAAATTTGTCAAAGTCAACAAGGACTCGCCAGAGTTCCAGACTAAATATGAGGGCATTGCCATCAACCTTGACGTTGCAGTCTCCACTATCAATCTCATCGTCACCCGGAGAACTCTCCTAACTCTTCTTGACTTTGTTCTTATTACCTTTACAAATCCGGGTCCTCCACAGAACCAGCAGGCACAGATTGCTGATAAATCAGACCAACAGCATCAGGTGCAACAGTCGTCTCAGGCCGAGCAAGACAAGATACGCATCCGCGCTGAATTGAAGCGAATCGCTGTGGTCCTTAACAATGATGGCATTCGCCTTGCTACTTTGAGCTTGAGTTCTGGAGACGTCGGCATCTTTCTCAGCGGCGGGACGATGCGTATCGGTGGACGTCTGGGCAATTTGTCTTTGATTGACGATGTCAACCAGGGTGTACCAGAAGATTCGCCTATGCGCCAACTAGTTACCATCGAAGGCAAGAACCTGGCTGACTTCAGCTATGAAACGTTCAATAGCGAATCCGAGAGCTATCCTGGCTATGATACATCCATCATACTCAAGACAGGTTCCATCAAAATCAATTTTCTTACCGAGCCATTCCGCAAGATCATGGAATTTGCTGTCAAGTTTGGCAAGATGCAAGCTATCTTCAATGCTGCGCGGGAAGCGGCAGCGAATCAAGCCAATCAGATCCAGCAGCGATCGACGAAGATGCACTTCGATATTGTCATCAGTACGCCGATTGTGGTGTTCCCTAGAATGGTCATCTCGGACAAGCCAGAACGGGATACGCTCACAGCCAACTTGGGCGAGATATACGCCAAGAACAAGTTCGTCCCTCTTGATGATTCTGGAGACTCGCCTGTAGCAAACAAACTCTCGGCCGGGTTACGAAATATCAAGCTCACATCAAAACTGCACTACAATGATGACAAGTCAGAGGAGTTGCAGCTCATCGACAAGGTAGATTTGGATTTCAACATCACTATGGTGGAGCATACGCCTGGCCTACAGCGACCGGATCTTGAAATTGGCGGGAAAATGTCGAACATCAACTTGCGCCTCACGCCTGAGCAGATGAAATTCGCACTCGAGCTGTCGCGGTCGATTCCCGCTGCTTTTGCGGCGGATCCCAACGATACCATCGAAGAGGATCTTCAGCAGGAACTCCCGAGCTCCACTACGAAGCCGGCAAGACAGCAGAGTGACCAGCAACCATCTAACTCCTCGCAAGAACTGGTCTCTAGTCAAGGCCCGGAACTATCTACCAAGGAAGGCAAATGGACGAAACTGGACTTCGTATTCAAGGTTGGTACCATTGGTCTGGAGCTTGTGCAATCAAAGGACGACGAACCTGTTGGCGATGTCGAAGCTGCAAGTTTATCCAAGTTTTCTCTCAATGAGACAAATGTGAAGCTCCGCATGATCAGCGATGGTGCGCTGGAGGCAGAGTTGGTGATCCAGTCGTTCACCATTCGCGATAGCCGAACCCAAGGAACGAACAGATTCCGGAAGATCATGTCTTTAATCAACAATGATGTCAAACAGCAGTTCATGGCGAGTATTTCCATGTCTGGGGGGCAAGAAAAGAATTTGATTGCCCTTCTTACTATCGATAGTCCAAGAATGATCTTAGCTCTGGACTACCTTTTCGCACTACAGGCTTTTGCCAATACTGGGTTGGCAACCGATGAGCCCCTAGAAATCGAGGACGAGACAGAAGCAGATGGCCAGGATAGCGAGTCTGATATAATGTCACCTGACGGTAGTCGCTCACCCGTAAAACCTGGTGCCAGCGATGAGTCCAGCGAGGGCGGTATGAACATCTCGTTCCGCGTTAACCTCGTGGACGCGCAAGTGGTTCTCATTGCGAACCCGGCGCTAGCAAGCTCTGAGGCCATCGTCCTGGGCACAAAACAGGTACTGGTTTCCAAGCAACAAGCCATGACATTGCAGGTCGGCAAGGTCGGCATGTTTCTCTGTCGTATGGACCGCTTCGAAACCAGTAGGCTACGCATCCTGGATGACTTCAGCGTTCAGACAGCTCTGGACATACGAAATCAGGGTACAAATTCGTCACTCACGAGTATAAATGTTGACATTGAGCCTCTGGTGCTGCGGCTATCACTCCGAGACATCCTGCTTGCTATGCAAATAGTCAACCGAGCATCTGCGATGTCCGGAGGTGATGACAACAAAAAGATGGCCAACGAAGGTCCTCAGCCGATCAAGCAGGGGACACCATCAAAGAAGCCCAAGTCCACAAAGGTGTCTTCAAAACCGCCAACCAAGTCAGTTGCACTCACGAAGCGCTCCGGTCAAAATAGTGCACCTTCACAACCGCCTAGACCTGGCTCTAGTGTCCTCAAGCGAGAGGAGATGAATGTCAACATTGAAGGCATTCGAGTCGTCTTCATCGGCGACGTCCATGAAATGCCCATGTTGGACTGGCGAGTGAAAAAGTTTGGAGTTGACGTGCGGGATTGGTCCGGAGCGCTTACCGCTGACACCAGTATCGACACTCTCATCAACGTCTTCAACTTCTCTAAATCTGCATGGGAACCGTTGATAGAGCCATGGCAGCTTGGCTTTCACATGTCAAAAGATCAAAATCCTGACAGATTCAGTGTGGATTTGTATTCTCGCAAAGCAATGGAGCTCACTATCACTGCAGCTACCATCGCACTCGCTTCCAAATCATTCGACTTTCTTACTACTGAAGAGGACATTTTGTCGAAGCCGCGGGGTAACGATGCACCGTATCGGATACGTAACTATACTGGCTTCAACATTGACGTATGGGCTGAAGGCAAAGATGAATCAGAGGGCTATGCTGCGAAATTGGAGGATGGGGACGAACAGCCATGGCGCTTCGAAGATGCATCGGCTACCAGAGAAGCGTTGTCAACAGATGAAGCAACTGGGGTACTGGGTATCAGACTGGAAGGCAGTGGTTTCGACCCAATACCTCGCATCCCAGTACATCGTGAAGGAGAGTCATTGTACAACTTGAAGCCCAAACAGGATCGAGTGCAGCACCGCATTCTCGTAGATGTCAGCCTTGGTGCCGACAACGTCAAGAACATCACATTCCGATCACCGCTCCTGCTAGAGAACAACACGCAGATTCCCATCGAGCTTGGCATTTACAGTCCACATGACGGCCATCTGCTCAAGATTGAGAAGATAGCTCCCGGGGACGCAAGGCCTGCGCCTGTTGGGGCTGCCTTCATGCACTCCCTTGTGATCCGACCCGATCAGGGATTCGGCTATGCTTGGTCGAACGAGCAACTATACTGGAAAGACCTTCTCAAGCGACCTACTCGTACTATCACTTGTCGTGGTGAGCAAGATGACAACTCGCCTCCGTTCTTCTTCCAAATGCACGCCGCATTTGATAGAAAGGATCCTCTTACGAATGTATATCCGTACATGCGTCTACGCCTTGCTGCGCCGGTTGAAGTACAGAATCTCCTGCCATTCGACTTCAAATACAGGATCTACGATAGCAATACGAAGAAGGACTGGACCAACTTCCTTAGAAAAGGAGGCGTCAGCCCTGTACACGTCGTCGAGCTATCGCATCTCCTCCTTGTCAGTGTTGATCTTCAAGATACAAATTTCAAAGCCAGCAAGTTTGGCATCATCAACTCTACCGACCGGGAGAGCTTTAGAAGGGAGAAAGTCCTTGAGTTGAAGGATAGCAATGATCTCACCTTACACCTCAACATGCACTTTTAGTAAGCTTCACTATATCAACGTGTATCCATATGACCTGCTAACAGTTATAGCAACTACCCTGACGGTGGAGGGTCCTTCAAGGTTACCATTTTCAGTCCCTACATCATCCTCAACCGCACAGGTCTCGAACTTGATATTCGAGGCAAACAATTCATGGGCCAAGCCCGGGCTGCTGCTGGACGGGGCGGCTTTGCTGATGATGAGAGTGACTCCGCGAAGGCCATGCCACTGATGTTTTCCTTTCCAACGCAAGATAAGAAGAATCGCGCGCTCATCAAGGTCGGCGATTCCAACTGGAGTAAGCCGCAGAGTTTGGACGCCATTGGAAGCAACTATGCTGTCGCACTACCATCAACCAAGGCTCGATCTGAGATGCACATTGGCGTCAGCGTCACTGAAGGTGAAGGCAAGTTTAGCCTTACAAAAGTTATCACGATTGCGCCTCGTTTCATTCTCAAGAACAAATTGGGAGAGGAGGTCAATATCCGCGAGCCAACTTCGTCTGAGTGGATGTCCGCTAAAGATGGAGAGCTACTGCCACTACGATGGCTGCGGCAAGGCGGTGCGCCGCAGTTATCACTCTGCTTCCCTGGAGTCAACAACCAGTGGTCATCTCCTTTCAATATCTCCAATGTCGGCAATATTCACGTCAAGCTCTCCAAGGCTGGTCAACGCCAAAAACTAGTTCGCGTTGATGTACTCATGGAAGGCGCCACAATCTTTGTCCACATCAGCGTTGAGACGAAACATTGGCCGTTCTCATTCAAAAATACGAGCGACCAGGAGTTCCTTTACTGGCAAGCGAATCCCAATCTTGACGAAGATGAGGATGATCGGGGTACAGGCTTCCGACCAATTCGATACCGACTACCAGCCAGGAGCATTATGCCTTATGCTTGGGATTATCCAGCTGCAAAGAACAAAGAGATTGTGCTCAGTGCGAATGGAAGGGAACGACACATCAAACTTGCTGAGATCGGCAATTTAATACCGATGAAGCTGCCACCTGCTCAGGGCCAGAACCGTCAGAAGATCATTGATTTGAACGTTGTAGCCACCGGACCAAACCAGACTCTCGAGCTGTCAAACTACAAATCATCGAAGAGTTTATACAAACCGAAGTCCGGTACCAGCTCTTCTGCCGCCGGCGGCTTTGAAGTGAAGGACCAGGATACAAATGTCACCTTCAGAGCACAGCTACGCTTTGCTGGTATTGGTGTTTCCCTTGTCAATCGGCATCTCAAAGAGCTTGTTTACATTACGCTGCGTGATATAGAACTGAAGTATAACGATTCCCCGCTTTATCAGTTCGTCAACTTCCAGGTCAAGTGGATCCAGATTGATAACCAGCTCTATGGTGGTATCTTCCCTATCATTTTCTATCCCAGTGTAGTGCCCAAGACGGGCAAAGAGATGGAAGCTCACCCTATTTTCAACACCAGTATCACACGCGTCAAGGACGATTCTTACGGTGTCTTGTACATCAAGTACTTTACGATACTACTGCAACAGATGACGCTCGAGATCGATGAGGACTTCATCTTTGCTGTACTCGACTTTGCCAAGATCCCAGGCGCTTCTTGGTCGGAAGAGAAGGAGGGCAAGCTATGGGATGAATCCCTGGACATTCCTGAGCCAAAGCAAGAACAGTCCGGTCAAGATGTCTACTTCGAGCTGTTGCATCTTCAGCCCATGCAGATCGATCTTTCCTTCGTCCGCACCGAGCGCATCAATGCCGAAGACACCATGTCCTCCACTAACCCCTTCATGTTTGCGGTCAACGTTCTCACAATGTCTATCGGCAATGTCAATGACGCACCCGTCCGCTACAACGCCCTCATGCTCGAGAACGCACGCGTTTCAACCGATGCCCTCATCGCCAACATCAAAAATCACTACGTCCAAGAATCGCTTCGACAAGTGCACGTGGTTATTGGCTCTGCGGACTTCCTAGGCAACCCAGTCGGTCTATTTACAAACATTAGTTCCGGCGTTGCCGACATTTTCTACGAACCCTACCAAGGCCTCGTCAAATCCGATCGCCCTGAAGAACTCGGTATCGGTATCGCAAAAGGGGCATCGAGCTTTGTCAAGAAGTCGGTCTTTGGCTTCTCCGACAGCATGGCCAAGTTCACTGGGAGCATGTCGAAAGGTCTCTCTGCTGCTACGCTCGACAAAGAATTCCAAGACCAGCGCCGTATGTCGCGTTCACGAAACCGACCCAAACATGCACTCTATGGTATCACGGCCGGTGGTAACGCTTTCGCCAACAGTCTTGCCAGCGGTCTTGGTGGTTTAGCCCGACACCCCATTCAAGGTGCGGAGAAAGAAGGCGCCCTAGGTTTTGTCAAGGGTGTTGGCAAAGGCTTATTAGGTGTTCCAACCAAAGCAGCAATCGGTGCCTTTGATCTTGCCTCCAACATGGCTGAAGGCGTTCGCAACACAACCACCGTTTTCGATCAAGAAGGTCTCGACCGCGTGCGCCTGACACGTTTCATTGGCACCGACGGCATCGTACGCCCCTACTCCCAACGCGAAGCTCTAGGTCAGTTCTGGCTCAAGACGCTCGACAATGGAAAGTACTTCAACGAAGACTACATTGCACACCTCGAACTTCAAAACAAAGACATGCTAGTCATGCTCACGTACAACGGTATCTTGATGGTGCGCACGAAGGGACTCAAATCCGAATGGGACGTTCCCTTGAAAGATGTCCAGACTATCAGCAAGGAGAGGACGGGCTTGGGTATCGTGATCAAGGGCGGTAGCCAGGGTCCCTTTATCCCTGTTAGTGATGAGGGGGGAAGGAATTGGTTTTATAGACAGGTGGGGGTGGCGGTTAATGCTTATAACGATCGGTGGAATGCCAAGGGTTAGTGGGGAGGGAGGCTTGCGAATGGGAAAATGGGTATATACATGCATGGCTGGTGTGAGCATAGCGAGGGGTTAGAATGAGCTTTTTCTTTTCCTGGTGGGGGGGTTGAGTTTCGGTATTGGTTATAGATGTGGATTTTTTCCTTGAAGGGTTGTTGTTGTTGTTGTTGTTTTTGAGGTTGTTACTCTTCTGTAGGGTGGTATTCTTAATTGATGATGTTGTTTTATGACTGGTTTTTGTCCTTTGTTGTTGTTCGTTGTTTGGGTGGTGGGTGCTTGGGAGGCTGTGCGCGCGTGGCTTTGGGTGTGAGTGGGTGGGTGTACATACACGATGTATATATACCACCCGTGGGTATTACTTGATTTTATTAGTAACGGGGTTGTTTCTTATATGGTGACATTGTATTGATTTGGTGGATATGTTATGACCTATATATATATATATATATATGTGTGTGTGTGTGTGTGTGTATATTTCTACTCCTACTACTTCTTCTCCTTCTTCTGATAATCGCGATAGTAACAGCCGGTGATCCTACCCAAACGACACATAATCCATGATCTGCGACCTCATACTCCATCAAACAATCAACCGCACCTAGAACTAGAGCGGAAGTATAGAAGACAATGCAGTGAGATGAGTCGTTATGCTCGTCTACAACTAACTAGATAGATAACCCTGGGTAAAGAAACTAGAAAAATCACGAACATACGAATCTACGACCCATACGTCAACAAGGCTACCTTTCCCCCACAACTCCTCTTCCTTCCCCCCCAAACCCCCAAACCCCCATCCCACGATTCTAACACCTTAAAATACATCTTCAAATATCCATCATCCCCCTCCCATTATTTCCCATCAGCAAGATTCTCCACCCTTTCCATACCCTCAATGAAACGAACGAATGACAAACAACAACAACAACAACAACAACAACAACAACAAACAAAAAAGCAAAAAAGAAAAGAAAAGAATAAAGAAAAACTATACATAAACAAGTTAAATCTGAAACTACGGAAACAACAATGCACGGCCTGACGCCTAGATCGAAACTACCATTTTACAGCGAAAGATGCGTTGGGATAGATTGTTGCTATGAGGTAAGATGAGAGAATGGGGACTGTTGAACAACGCGTTGGCGGGGCGGGGCGGGGTTGATTGGGTGGATAGATGGGGGGGGAGGGGGGGTGGGTGTGATATCGTGGCTTTTTGTTTAGGCTAGATTTTTCAAGTCTAGGATACTCCTACTAGTACCTGTATACATGTTGCGGCTTGTGCCGTAAAGTGTGTTTTTTTTGGTTCGGGGTTCTGGGATATGCTGGGTGGCTGGATACCTTCCGATATCAGAATGCTTACGGAGACGATGTTTACTAAAGACATGCTCAAAGGCATGTGCAGGATAAGACAAAGATGGATTCGGCCCCCACGCACACTTGATTGGAATCCCATTTTCTGGTGTTGTTCAGAGACGATCAAGGAGGGAGTCTAGACCACAAGGGAAAGAAGCAAAGGGGAGTGCGGTAGTCGTTCTTTTCAGGCATTCTAATGCCATGTGCTTGACACATGAAAAGGCCCCCCGCGACGGCTACACCCGGTCTCAATCTCGGTAGCAGACCCTAAAAGGGGCTCTTCCCAACCTTAAACTTAGGGTCGTTCTGGAGTATAGCCTTGTCGATATGAAATGCAGGAGCTTCCAGAAAGAGGGACATAATGCTACCTTCTTGTCGCCCAGGTATATGTAGTATGCAACGTGGGCCACACCGATCGCATGGCAAGCTTAATTTGCCGACTATACAGGCGTGGTACGCGGCATGTATACACACGAATGGGTTGGGAGGCGAGACGGGGAAACTGACGTAGGAGCCGACTATGCTCGGAGACGGTTTCATATTAACAGTGATGACATCCGGTGCCGAGCCTGCATATGGGATACCCCTTGCTTATATGTGGCGGCCTTTCTGCATATCAAGGCTAAACAAGTCTTGCCACCCAGGAAGGAACTATGCACGTAGGGGGGATGGAACAGAGGAGGTATCTTCCGGGGAGTGGAGGGCTGAAGTGTTGTGGAGGTGTTGGATGCCAATGGTTGCCTGTCAGTCACAGTCTGTTGGGATAGCAGTGAGTGCGGCGTGGTCGATTCTGTGGCTAGCCCCGACTTGCGGTAGTGGAAGTATGTAGTTGGATGAAGAGATAAGCTCACTCGATGGTGGCTCTCGAAGCTGCATCGGATGGGGTTCATCGTGCCGATCCCGCATATGCTAGTGGATCGTGCCGTGCTTGATGGCTTGACAATGTATTCGTCTGATATGTGGATTGCAGGGCGTAATAGCGAAGGTTAATGTGCCGTTCGGACCGCTCCACGCGCACATACAACGTGCTTGTGATGAGAGCGCGCTTGTCGGGCATGAGGGTTGAGCCATATGCGCCCTGGCTGCTCCGACGCTTTGCTTGATATGGTGAGTGCTGGATGCGGCGAAAGTGCTGGATGCAATTATTGGTTGGCTGATGTTAATAGCGCCTATGCCTAGCCAGCAGTCGTCCACTGACAAGTCTGCATGCCAGCATTTTCAGCACTTCCTTTCCTGACGGATTGCAGGAAAAGTTATTAAAGATGCTGGTTAATGCTGGCATTATAGTTGCTTGGGATAGAAAGGCTTGGAAGTCTGAATGGGGAGTATGCTTCACTCAGCCAGATAACACACGACAGGGTCGGTGCGAGAACCGGACAGGGGCATTTTTGTTTTACCAAGCACTCATGGTGACGTGATGTATAGGAAATACAGTGGCTGTCGATGCGGCAGATTGGTGGTGGTGGTGGTGATGTTGGTGGTGATGGTGGTGGTAGTCGTCGTCGTCGTCGTCTTAGTGTTGCGCATCGTAGGGCGTTCGACTTGAGTCAGCCGCAGATGCATACATGTACCTAAGTATGTACTCCGTACTTAGGTAGATGGTTACATACGAGGGCGGGACGTCTGGGGGGTGCCGGATCCGTGGATGCCCAGGCGCCTCCACAACACCCGTACCACGCCCCAGCGGATCGGGAGGCTACTGTTGTACTGCACATGTAACAATACGTATGTATGTAGACACATTAGCGAAGGCCCGAGCGAGATTGAAGGTGGAGAGGATTGGTTATGGCCTTGCGCGGAAGTTCCATCTCTATTCCGCTTTGCCATTATCCACCACGACATGGGGCTTCGTGTATGCAGCAACCCATACTCCGTACATACGCCTCCAAACAGCAACAGGACAAGGCCGTAGAGGGCATCTGAAAACAAAGGCCTGTCGCACTCTGTCGTACTCGGTACATCCAACAGAGTTCGTCCATTGATGCTGGGGCTTTGTTTCTTTTTCAAAAAAACCAAGGGGCAAGTTACCCATGTGCCGGAATCAGCTCGGCCACACACAGCACACCACCCTTTTCAGATGAAGTGTCTGTACATACATAGCATCGATGAGCAGCATGCCATGTTGTGCATGTAGGACCGTTCCACGGCACGAATTGCGCAACCCGATGACTTGCGGATGTTTCTGCTGTCGCATCCCCGAACCAAACACGGCTTCTACGGGCGCTTGCACAGAGGCAGGCTACGAATCAAGGGGTAAGGAGTCAAGAGGAACCAGGCAAGGCCCAAGCAACAATACAACGAGAGCATGCATAGATGACGGCTGGCTCGTATCTAAAGCCTTTAACCAACCGATGGTGGTGGTGAGAGGGCAGGATGGCTTATAGTAGGCGTCTTAAGATATGGCGGTTGAAGAGTGCACAGAGACGAAGCCCCCTTGGAAACGCTTGGAGCCTCACCCTAGTCATTCACAACGGTGCAACATCCCATCCCACGCACCATCTTACTATGTACAAGTATAGTATGGCCGCAGATCAATCAGCCCTCCATCTTCTTGCATCCTGAATCCTAGCAAGCAGCTAGCACCGAGGCGAGATGCTGGCATCATCCGGATCCTGCTCCACCTTTCCGCCACCAGTCCAACCCTGCACAGATGTCTGTCATCACCTCACCCTTCTTCTCATTGTACGTGCACTCAAGACTCCTTGGTCGAGTGCTCCCTGTAAAGTCTTCGTCCCCGCTATCCGCATGTTGCCGAAAGGAGTGTCCCATGATACAGGCATCCCACTTACACTCCTGTCCCCTTGACCAGTCGGGCACTTCGCTCCGCTTCTTTCTTGCATCCGCCTCCAGACTCATTGGAGCCCCATCACACACGGTCCAGCCCGCTCGGAACCATGATTCGTTCCAAGCCAACTGTCTTTTTGCTGTGATCGCGATGCTATATTTTGGGACGGACCGACGCGGACTTGACTTCTGCATATTTTGACCATCCCTCCCCCGAAGATAATTTTGTCAGTCTGACATTGTGCTCATCAACATCCACTATCAGCACTTTGTCTTCTTTGTTCCAGTCGTTGCTCTACGGCATGTGTGATTATACCCAGGTTCACTACAAATGCTCCCACCTCCGCTATACTGTTCGAGCATGGTGCACAAAGTACCAAGAGTCGCAAAGAAGATGCCCCCCCAACGTCGTCGCCATGTAGGCTGTCCATGTTCACCGTGAATTCAAGGACAATGCTAACAGGTGCTGCAGAGAATACAGACTCGACGAAAACTGCGGTTCGTCTTCCCTCAAGACCCACACTGATATACCTCTCCCTGACCCGCATCAAAAGGTGACTGCAAAGGCTCCGCAGGCAGACTGATGCGATGACCCGAAGTCTGGCCACATCTTTCATCCCGGAACATTTCATCTCGGTTCCGTCGTCCTTTTCTTTCTTTTCAGAATGTACTTTATCAGCAAGGCGCACACGGCACGTTACGGTGGGAAGGCTGAATACCCCTCTAGCAAAAGTCTTCAAATGTTCGCATAGTCAAATTACCCCAAAATTTCGGTCCGGGCTGGCATCTCTCGTTTCCCATCTCATCTTGCATCATGCATGCATATCTTTCTTGTCCTACAGCTGGCGTTCGATGCCGTTGACGCCATAACGCATGTATTGCTATCGATAATGGACGGGGCGTGCAGGACAGCGCCTCTTAATGGCCCATTCGTCTGCAGGACGCATGGCGTTCCTGGATCCTGCAGCCTCCTAATCAACCTCACATCCTAAATCCTTTACACATGAGTGAGGAGGTATACACGTACAACGAAGCTGCGCGGTGGTGTTCACTCGAGGCGTGGCTCCGTCAGAAGCAAACCATCATCATCTATGCAAAAGTGGGCTAGACGCCATGGCACCATTGCCCAAAACTTACCGACGTTACCATCCATGGCCCGACTGCTACAGAAGAGAGCCAACCACACGACGGCTTCAACTCCGATCAAGAGAATTTGACTAGCTATTCTCCTCACCATTCGTTCGTTCTCGTTGGAAACATTGTGTGACGGATGACCTGCCGCTGATAAGCTTTTCATGGAATCGCAGTCCAGGCAGACCAGCCAGCACTTGGACTATAATACCCGTACTCCGTACGGAGTATACTACGGCTAGTTCCGAGGGTAACATTTCCGCTTTCTGCTTGGTCAAGCTCGGAACAGTCTGATTCGCAACTTAAAACACCAATCTGAGCACTGACAACCCGAGTAAAAGTCTCTTATATCAGACACATTACAGGGACGGCGTTCTCCACCCAGTCATGCAGCAGTTCGCAATCTGCGGGGTTTCGCCAATATCAGACTTATTGAAATCTCCAAAACCACGTGGCCATATGGCAACATGGCTGTGAATATGAGAACATTATAGACAATCCCTGAGCATGACCAATCCTCATCTTCAGTCCACGTGAAACGCATCGCACCTGGGCAAATGTCGCCTACAAATCTTTACGATGACATTCACAACACGACGACGGACTCCAGTCCGGCTGCCAGAAACTTTGAATGTGTGAGAATGCGGCTCCATCGCTGTAGATACTTCAAAACGGTACGTACGGAGTACCGCCGTGGTACTCCGTAGACAGCTTGAGACTGCCCGACAAATTCTGATAATCTCTCACAAGCGTTCCGGGCGATTGGGAAGGATTCGGCTTCGATAGCTACGTGCCGGCACTCGAGCATCCAAGCCCTGGAGAATTCCAAGAACCGAACTCTTAGTGGGGAAAGGGATGCGACTTCTCGCGTAGTTAAGTGGAGCTGCATCCACCGAGATCCGCATTTTGGCATCCTCGAGGTCGCATTCACCCACCCCACTGTCGTCTGATGCCTATGTAGATATATGGGAACGCAGGTTAAAGGGTGAAACATGTGGCCTTACGGAGTACACATGTCATTCTAGCCAATTACTAACAACTTGAGAGATTCTCAGCCGGACATCACCACCACGCTAGAACCACTTGCTTTTTACCACGGCTACCATGATCCTTTTTCTTCGTCTCGATTAGACCTGGGGGCTGGGTTGGTCGATGCCGAAACAACCGCTGTCATTGTTGTTAGTTGGGTTAGATATTACTTGTGTTCTGCAAGCCGTGCACACCGCTACCCATGCAAGAAGCGGAGTATCATACATACACACGCACACAGTAGGTCATATTGATCACTATATCGGTATCGTCGGTTTCGCAAGTGCCGGCATGTGCCAGTGATTGGGCATCTTTGGCTGCCACGGTGAGATTCCATCCTTGTTCCATCAGGTATAGATACGAGATTGGACAAAGGGGAGTAAGAAGACATTACAACTGCATGCGCATAACAACATCCAACCAGCTTCGGCGAATCGGCCCAGACAACGTGGCGAAGAGTCCTAGGCCACGACGGAGTACATGCATATTAGTCGATAGCAAGGTTTCCTTATTCACAAAGCTGGAAGACTCTGTTTTCGAATCGTCTCACAGACCTTCCGCACAGTTCTCAGACTGGTTGGCTGTTCAGGTCCAACATCAGGGTCTCGGAATCAGCGTCTGTGTCGCTAATCCAAGAAGGGTGCATGGCCGTGGCCTTATTACTCGCGACTTTGAAGCACTACTTGTTGGCAGGTACCATTATTAATCGTCCCACTTCCATATGGACAGGGCCTTGGAAACTCGAGGTGCCTTGTCGACTCTGTGGTCTATCTCCGTAGGGTCGCCGTCTACTCTACTTACATCGGTGGCGACGTATCAGCCTAGACCAGATGTAGCCTTTATACTACTCCGAGCGTTTGGATGCTAGCCAGGACGATGCCCTATTCCGCGCAGCAAGGGTACTTTGGCATTCGCAAAAAAAAAAAACGCTGGCCATCCGCCATCCGCCACGCCAGGCCCATTGATCCTCCTGTCAACAGCGTGCAAAAAGCGACTCCGTTTCAGCTCTTTTTCTTCTTCTCGAGATCTCGTGACGATGGGGGTTTGACCCACTACAACGTAACTATTGCATATCATATCATGTGTTGTACTCCGTATGGGCCGCCCTTGTGTCACGGCCACCTCGCTTCTCCAACATGTCGGCAATGTCATGTCGCGCGCTGTCATGGCCATGGCATACATACTCCGTACATAGCGGGCTTGACATGAACAGCGATCGCTTTTTTAGCCGGTTACACAGGTTTATGCTGACCTGCATGACGAGTCAATGTCGTGCCGTCGTATCATCCCACCTCGTGCTTGCACCTGTTCGGGAAAACAAAGGTGAGGATCGGGAATCGGAAAGAAGGGTCGAGTCAAGTTTAGATATATTGTACATGCAATGGTTACTCGGCTCGGCCCGAGCTGTCAGATGAGAATGTTCGGGCCGACTGTTGGTTTGTTTTCTTCTTGCAGGAGGTACTGGATGTAACCTTTTTATCTTGGATAGCATTCGATTGGACCGTCTACTTCCACAGTGTCCTTTTTGTTGCTGTCCTCTGGATTATTTTATAGACTGGATTGTTTCTTCTCGTTTGGCTCGGTATTTAGGGGGGTATGAATGATGTTCCTTACCCCTGTTACCCACTTTACTGTCCGTCGATAAAGACCTATTGAGATGCACATGTGAGTGAAGCTCACAAACCCAGGCCGAACTCCACTCGCGCTCAACGCTTCCGATGTACTATAGTATGCATATATATCTACGGAGTACTTACCATAGTACATTTGCGGAGAACGACGTCAAACTTTGAGAATAAACTCTATTGCAATTATTTCCGGACTTGGCGATGATTTCAGCGAATCGAAAACTCATGGAGCCAGCTGCGATCGGCTACCAACACACCGAAAGCCAGCGAGCCGCGTGTCCCGGCCAACCCCAAACCATGTGCCCCTATCTGGAACCTACGGCAAGGCATTTATGTCATGCATATAATCAGTCTAGAGTGGTCCAGCGTCGATCTTGGGCGAACCTTCATGGCGCTAATTATCCCGCTAGGTGTGCAAGTTGGAGGCCTCTTGAAGCATAAAAATGTTTCTACCGTTGTTGCACTTGAAACGCTGTGCCAAAGTCATCATATTCCTAAGTTTCCACTGTCGGCCCGTTTCCAAGTAGATTCGTTCCGCTGGGCAGTCGGATCCTCATCCGCTATCTATGACTGACCGTTCTCGAGCAGCCAAGGCAGCTTATGGGACAATTCCTTCGCATGTCTCACGATATTTCTTTGACCTGAATTCTGCATGGTTAATACTTTGGCGGCGAGCCTTGCCGGAAAACTTCTCTGCTGTAAGGATTCGATGCGAGGCTGCTCCATGTCGGCGGGTACTGGATGCAGAAAGTGGAGAAGCTTGTATCTTGATGTGCAGTTGCGGAGGGGTCTGGGTTGTTCAATCCATGATCTGGCTCGTTTGGCGGTGTCGATGGCGGCCCTAGCTGCCCAACATCCAAATGTGCGTGGCGGTGGAATGGTTCGCAGGACCAGAACTATGAGTGGCCGAAATGTGCATGTTCTCCGGTGCTTGCGTCTTGTATATGTACTCCGTACGTCAAAGAGTGTTTCGAGCCGGAGTTGAGTTTGGCTAGTCGCGCAAAAATTCCGCTGTCACGTCCCCGATGCTCAGGCATGGAATGTTATTGAACGCTAGCCACAGCATGTTATCAGATCTTATAGAAAGGAGAGTCTCCAGGAAAGCATGTTTTCCCAGCGTGAAAGCCATCGAGACAGTGTCTTGGGAATCGGACCGTTGGCAAAGGTTACTAGTACCGTGCAAAGACTAGAATTTACGTAATGTAGGCGGTAGATTTGCAAATTGAGAAGGTGACTATTGGATTTCAAGCCATCCGGCTGCGAATGTTTCCAAGACGGAAAATCCAAATTTGATTCGCAATGTTTGAGAGCTAGAGACACGACTCGCGGTTGATTTGGGAGTTCCATTGTGGATGAGGATCATGTAATCACGTCGGACAGGCTAACCAGGATAGGAGATAGTTACAACCTAATGCCCATGGACATTCACGATTGATCCAAAAAACCCGTTCCAACACGATGTCTCTCTCGGATGTGCCCCAACCGGAGAATGGGTTCTATGCTTTGGTCACTGGCGCGAATAGGTATCCTGAGCATTCTCCACCCTCAATTGGCAACACAATTCTTGTGCTAACTGCGACATAGCGGCTTGGGTCTCGGAATCGGAGCCCGCCTGATCGACGAATTTCTTCAAACACGACCTCAGGACGAAAGCCTCATCCTCATAGTAACGACGCGTGACCAACGTAAAGGTGACGCTACGATCGAATATCTGCAGAACCAGTTACGGAAAACGTGTCGCAAAGTGGAAAAATCGGTCCCGGGCATTTCGACGGTGCTGCAGAAGCGCGTCCACTTGCGACAGGAGCGGCTCGATCTCTTGAGCTTGCTATCCGTACAGAGACTCGCGAAGCGTCTGCGCGACACCACACCGAAACTCGACGTCGTGATATGTAATGCGGGAATCGGTGGCTGGACAGGGCTCAACTGGCCCTTGGCGATATGGACGATACTCACCGACTGGAAGAATGCGACTGCGTGGCCGAGGTTTAAAATTGCGGGCGTGGGCTGGGTCACAAAGCAGCAGATACCGAGCGCCCCCGAAGGGAAGCAGGTGGAAGAGCCACCGTTGGCAGAAGTCTTCTGCGCCAATTTCTTTGGGCATTATATGCTAGGGCATTATCTTGCGCCGCTGCTCGCAAGACATCCAGAGAGTGAAGAGACGAGGGGAAGACTGCTTTGGGTAGGCAGTGTGGGTGCCTACAAGCACTCTTTTGATATCAATGATTTACAAGGCTTCAGAGCTACCGAGCCCTACGAGTCCTCGAAGCGCTTGACCGATTTCATGGCTATTGCTTCCCGCCTCTCCACCACTACACCTCTTGTAAACAGATACCTCTCGCACCCTCCGCAGCCCACCCCGACGACAACACAGCCACGCATCTACCTTGTACACCCTGGAATTGTTGCTTCCTCTATCGTCACCCTCCCCCTCATTCTTGAATATGCCATGCTTTATGCTTTTTACATCGGCCGATGGCTCGGGCAACAATGGCACTGTGTCACACCTTACAAAGCAGCCGTGTGCATGGTATGGCTCACCCTTGCGAAGCAGAGTACATTGGATGCTCTAGAGGAAGAAGAGGGTGTGGCAAAGTGGGGTAGTGCGGCAGATGTGTGGGGGAATGAACGCGTAGAGAGAACCGAGGTGCCGGGATGGGGGTGGGGTGGGAAACTGGGGGAGAAGGCTAGGAAAGGGAGGAGTCCTTATGCGACTGACCTGACAAAGGAGGAACATGAAGAGTTTCTGGAATTGGGAGAACAGTGTTGGAAGGAGGTGGAGGAGTTGAGGGAGGAGTGGGAACAAAGGCTTGAGGAGGCGGGTGTTGGGGTCATTTCGGAGTAGGTATACACAGAGCGGCGCGCAAGGGTGAAGTGCGTTGAGGTGTTTTACTTGCATGTCGGACAAAATCCCCACAAAAGGCGTGGCAAGATCGGATACTTTGAATACGCTTCACCCTTTGTAGCTTTCGGCTGGGTAGAGATCTTGGTGTGGAGACACAGAGTGACAGATGGCAAACCTGGCCAATACCAGTTTGTCGCAAATGGAACCTTGTGGATCATTTCAGCTGCATATCGTTCTTGTCGGATGTTGTAGCTAGCGTCAGTGAATACCAGTACACGTATATACCGGGTGCGTGTAGATTTGATAGTCGGCTGGCATATTACGTTCCGGTTTCACGCTTTGGAGAGGTGTCGCAATGCTACGACGAATGAATCTACACCTGACATCAACGTTGCGCCTCGCTGCTGTACTTGGGAGCATCACACCATCTTTAGCTTCAAGCGGACTTCTTCGTTCAGCTGACAACGACTAAAGACGGCAGCCTTCCGTCTCGGAAGCACCATCTACTTCCCCGTCGGCACTCATGATCTCACACCGCCGACCGCAAGACCACTACTCCATGTGAAGTGCTTCGGTGGCATCTCCGCCTTTGCGAGTTCCAGCCAAACTGTCTATGTGAAATATGAGCAATCTCCCGTTCGCTTGTACCACCGCATCTTTCGATGCCCAACGGCCGATGCAATAGCTATACGAAGTAGTGCTGGGATGAATGTCAACGCTAGATCACCGCTGTCAGGTCTGCCACGCTATGAATCCACTATTGAACTCCGGCGCTTGAACGGTATTCTAGAGGAGAGATATTGGCTTGGAAGACTATCCGTCGCCAACGAGAGAACTCACAGGCCGCTACAGAAGCCACAGCAGCCACAGAGAAGCAGTGTCACATCCCAAGTGCGGCGGGAGTGGAAAGTCTGGTGCGTCCAGAGTTCTGTATTTCCACATCATGATAGCCATCCGTGCCATGTATCCGTAGATTTGCAGCCATTCGTGATGCTCGAACAGCAACAAGGTGTAAATCAGTTTGGAGACTCAGGGGCGGATCCCTACTATCCACCTCTCCTCGCGTTCTGACGCCTAGAGTGACTCTGATGGGCGTGATAGTCATGTTGGAGCAGGGGTGAGTATGCGCGAATCCATGCAATTCACAGCATCGGAACCGCCACGAACGAATAGGGCAACGCGAGGTCTCAATCACGGCCTATGTCCATGGTAGAACCGTTCTCGTGGGATGCACCTTGCATATGGCCGTGGACTAGGCTAAGCAAGGGTTTCCCCCAGTTTCCGCCCAACTTTTGTATCATTTCTTGCTGTGCTGCGCCGTACCCAATGTAGGAAGGGCTCAATCGTGCCTGAGCTGGCTGCACTCTTCTCTGCGCGTGTCTGGTGCCATCAACATTCTTTCTTCGTGGCCGTGGTGACGCGGAATCTGGACCTCTTTTCTGGTCACTCCCATATACCGACCGACCACAACCACGACGTCGCTCTCGCCATTAGTTCTCTCTTTGCCCGTCATTCCTAACCTTTACTACCGCCGACGCGATATGGAACCGGATTGCGAACCCCTCTCCAGCGACTTTCCGCCTCAATTCTCACGCGACGGCATTTCTTCAACCTGAACTGCGCTCATGTACGGTTCGCTGCGTCTACCATTGTTCCGCACAGCGCCAGTTGGCCTGCCTAGCTTTCCTCTCGACTCTCCCAGGCTCTGTCAGAACGAGCACTTCGACAAGCAATACGCGTCGTGTACCGTTCGTTCGCCGTTCAGGATTCGTCTTTTCGGGCTCCCGGCGCTGTGGAGCAAGCCATCGACGTGCGTCTCAGATTCATTGTGCTTTGACAACGGAAGCTTTGTTAAGTGCATCGGGCGGGACCTATAAGATAACAAGCTTCCTTCGACAGCTTACACGTCGTGTAACAAGTGCGCATTCTGTTGAAACACCTGGATCATAAGCATGTCGACTCCGAACTCGTGCCGCCCCGCGCAGGGGTCTTCAACACCTTCCACACCTACAAATACTCTATCCTCGTTCCCTTCAAGTAGCTCGATATCTGTCGAGCCGAAGAGCGAGTACTTGCGCCATGCCCTGGATGCGAGGAGGGCGAAGCAGAATACGCCCGCTTCAACGACAAACGAATCTCCGAGGTCTTCTTCACAAGCACCTGTTTCTCCTCTGAATTCTGATCCGTGGCTAGATGAGGCCAAAGGCGAAGGGGAAACATCTAGAATAACACCAATTCGTCGCTTTCGGAGACCGAGCGAAGGAGCTTTACCGCGCGTGCCTAATACACGCGAACAGCAGGCCGGGTTAGACAAAATGAAGGAAGCGCTATTTGGTCTCAACATGAAGCTGGAGCTTATCCGGAAACAGAATAACGACTTGAAGGACCAAATGGACGAGGCTAACAGGCGGATCGCGGAGCTGGAGCACTTGGAGGATGAAAATATGGACCTTCGAGACATGAACCATAGTCTGGAGCTTAAGATGCAGAACGTAGTGGAAGAAGTCATTGAGCTTCGGGAGCGCAATCACGAGATCCTTCAGATACAAGATGAGAGTGTCACGAATATGGAGAAGCAAAATACCGCGCTCGAGGAAGCTGCTGAGATCATACTACGCATGGAGAGCGAGAGGGATGATTTGGTTCGGGATAATGCATTGTTCAAGGAGAAAATCGAAGATTTGCAGAGACCATCGACTGATGGAGCAGATCCTACTAGTAACGGCGGAACCAACAACAACAACATCAGCAAGCACCCGTCGCGCGTCTACAGCATCGATGAGTCTCGCCCATCAACAAGCCACTATGGCTCGGATTATTATAGCCAGCCTGCCTCTCCGCGCAATAAGAAGAGCAAGGAGTCGCTATCCCACACGAAAGCTAGCAGAGACTCGTTATGTTCTGTGACTATCTCGGATCGCGCCCGAAACTTCTTAACCCTCAACAGAGAGAACCAAAAGTCCATTCAGGACCTCAAGAAGCGATTTTCAGATGCGTCAATGAAGCAGGCCCGGCCCACCATCATTCCCGATGTACCGCAACAAATTCCAGAACACGACAATAGGCGAGAAACTCCAGCACCATCTTCGACTTTGATAATACCTCACCGACCTGCTCGAACACCCAGACGCACTAGACCTTCAGTCCATATATCACCACCGGTCCTCATCGCTCGTTCTGATACCCCTAGAACCCCTAGAACCCCCACTGACGGTCTTCGCGGCATGTTCCGTAACAACCCAACCCTCGATGATTCTGGCCACGGTTCCCGACCCTCAACAAACCATGCCAAAAGCCCCCTGGAGTCAAAAAGCTTCCCATCATCTCACAGCTCTATCCACTCCCCACAAGCCCACGACACAACACGCGAAATGTATTCCCAAGTTTCCCCCCGCCACATAAGCCGTCATAACTCGATATCAAATCTTCGCGAACAACTCCACTCCCAATCTCATATCAGTTCTCAACAGCAACAGCAGCAACAACAACATCGCCCCTCCCAATTCAACACCCCCCAACACGTCTCCACGGGACGCTGTGACTCCGAAGCCGACACGCAGACTATGACGGATGCTTCACAGTGGGATGACCCCTTGCTATCCAACTCTATCGAGTCTGAAATATTGACTGAACCAGATGCGGATTATCGCTCGAGATGGTTCAGGACCGTGGACCGGCTGAGTGCGAACCGCGGCAGCGATATCGCTCCGGATATAGGGTTCGTACGTTCTTCGGTGGCAGGGGTGGGGGCAGGAGGGAGAGTACTGGCGCCGGGAGTGGGAGCGGGAGTGGCGGCGGAAGTAGGTAGGTCGGGGGTGAGTGTAGGTAGGAGTGTGTCTGCTAGGTTGGGAGGAGAGCGGAATTTCTTGTTCAATCCGGCGGAGGATGAGGAGAAATTTTTGCGGAAGGTGAGTGGGGGGCAGCGCAGAAGGTAGGTAGTCATCTGGTTGGGTGGTTGGGTGGTTTGGGGCTGTTTCTTTGTTTCTTGTGGCTGGGTGGTGATGCTTTGTTATTCCTTGGACTGGCGTTGGGGAATGGGTGGGAGACCTTGTCTTTCGCTTGGCGTTTATGGGTGGCTTTGTTACGAGTTCGTTTGGGGATACCACTTTGGGACTACTTGGATAAGACTGGATAAGTCAAATGGGTGGGTTGGGGGAGGTGTGGGATAGGGTGTGTTGTTTTTCGGGCTTGGTCCTGATATCTAGTTGTATAGCACTTCTGAGAATGATATTAGTCACTATGTGACCAGCATCACTATCACCCTCTGGATGGAAGAATCCGTGGGGGGTTTGAAGTCGGAAGTACTTGGGGTTTTGTGATGTGTGGTGATGCTTGGGTTACGTACTCGAGTTGTCTGCGCGTCTGGAAAGAGGTGCCATTTTTTGGTTTAGAGATGAGAAAGAATGCTACGGCAGGTTCCATACGGAGCACGTCTTCCTCGTGATATACGTAATTTTGAGCATCCGGGTCTTTAGGGCATGAGCAAGAATGGGGATGATAAGTTGTTGCTGTCGGCCGTAGAGCGGCAGTATAATGTAAGTATAACTAATGCAGCTTTGCTATGATAATTAGCTAGTACTTTGTTACTTGAAACTAAGTGCAGAGACCCTAACCATTGTAAGGCGATTTCTGCATAGTCTTGTAATTATTGTCGTATTGTATAGTATAGGCCACAGGCTTGGCCTACCAGTTTATATAGTTTCTAGGCTTATAGTGTTGCGACACCATCTACTATGTAAGCCTAGAATATGAGCATAGTGTTAGGTGACACGTAATCGACTAGCTGTCAAAAGATATCTAGAGCATGGCGTGAAATATGCGGTTTGGTAGCTATATAGAACTATAATGGACAGGCTCTTTTCCTCTCACACCCTTTCTGGCAAACCAGCTGCAACTTCCTATAACAACTCTCAGAGACATCCCAATCAAGTCTTCAACCCAGCTAGTGCGAACATGGTCAAGCAAATCGTGGTACCAACTGCCCATACCTTGAAACGAAGCGGTGACTGGTTTGGTCCAAGCTTCTCTGTTGCTTGATGCCAAATGTAAACGTACGTGTACGCTACACGGCTCACCAGCCACGCTATCGAGAGCACATTCATAGTGAGTGCGGAGACGCCTGCAGAGTTACCTGCCGTCACCGCAGCGGCGAAGAATGGGAGTGCTTCAAACGCATTTGCTGAGCATGCTTCAGCACGTAGTAGACGAGCTCGAACCTGAGTTTATGTCAGTGCCCATGAAAGTTCTACTGTGGGAAGTAGAGTCTCTGGGTATAGTATACCTCCTCATCTAAATCGGCAGTTTTCAGCGTGTCGATGAAGCCTCTTGGGTTCTTTCGATCGAAGAGTTTCTTGCCTGGTCCGGAAAGTCCGGAGTAATAGCGTATACTGATACCGATGGCCAGCGCTGGTGCTATCTAAGCGGTGTCAGTCAATGAGGTAGTTAAACGACGAGATTGCATAGTCTCTGCTTGCCGCGAAATATGATATGTTCTTGTCGAAACTTAGCAAGCTTGCCATGATTGCTTAGATGTTTATCTTGTAAGGTATTTGTGGGGATCCTTTTGTATGTATGGAGTAATTACTATTGGGTCGTGCTTGGAACCAAGTTCTATGACATTATATGTGGATGTATGTATTTTATTCGTTGAGTGGGTTCTTGATTTTATAAGTTTTTCATCCCGGCTTGTATTTGTCCCGAGTGGATTGCGGATTTGAATTACTAATTACCGTATAGCCACTCCGCTGGTGTCATCGGTGTCCGTAGGATGTGACATGCATGGCTACGTACGAGAGCTAACGCATGGAATAGAATGATTCCCGCAACCACACAATGTGAGAGAGACGTAGCCATCATAGTACTTTCAAAAAAAAAAAAAAGCTCAAGCGTAAAGTGATGGGTCGACTTCGTCAATGGAGGTGTGTAGATATAACACTAAACGTCATCTAACCTTGATACCCGCACGTGACATCCCGCCACCTTTCGCCGCAACACCCCCGAACCTCACCCATCAATTCAATCCAACACAAACTTCTATTCACAACTCCCCCACCACTACCCCAAGCGATGCCACCATCACATCCAAGTCAACACCGCCGATAGCCCCCGCACCAAAGAAACTAACGCAATGATCACATCGGGCTTCACCAACGCGCCCGTCTCGCGCTTTCTCGTCTTTGGAACCGTCATCGGCGCACTTCTCGCTGGCCTCACAGACACGCGTTACTATTTACACATCCAAGTTGTGCCGCATTTTTGGGGATATGCCCAGTTTTGGCGCGTCGCGGTGTGGCAGCTTGCGTTTACGAATTCCACTGAGGTGCTTTTTGCTGTCTTGAGTCTTTATAGTTTGAGGGTTATTGAAAGGTTATGGGGGAGTCGGAAGTTTGCCGTGAGTCATCCCCTTATCCTTTACACTCGGTAGCTACCGCACTGTTTCTATTCGGTACTCGCTGCTGAGTTGTGAAGCGGCGTTCCGAGGACAATGCTAATGTGGGTGTTGTGCATTGTAGTCATTTTTGTTGGCGACGTTACCGTATACGACACTCCTCCCTCCGCTGATCCTGACCTTCATATTACGTCCGCTGAGTTTTGGTCGTATAAATCATCTCCCCGCCGGCCCGACTCCAATTATCTTCGCCCTGCTTGCAAATTACTACGCTGCAATTCCTTACACGTATCGTTATAAAATTTCGCCTTACTCGGCATCTACATCATCTAACGCCTCTGTATCAAATGCATCTACCCCAACGAGCATATGGGCCAAGTCCCTAACCTTTACCTCGAAATCTACAACCTATCTTGCGCCCTTGCAACTCGCGTTGTCACAGTTCCCTTGTTCTTTGTTAGGTGCAGCTGTGGGCTGGGCGGTTGGCACGGCGTATAGGAGGGACTTGCTGCCCGGGGCAAGTAGTTGGAGGGTGCCGGGGTGGGTCGTGGGAGAGAAAAGCAAGAGGGGATTTGAAGGGCTGAGGGCTAGATTGGATGCGGAGAGGGAACGGGAGGGTGGTTTGAGTACGGGGATTCTGGCGGGAGAAACGGGCGGATTGGGCCAGGGTACTGGACAAGGGGGAGCAAGACAGAGGAGGACGTTGGGGGAAATGGTTACTGAACAGTTCAGGGGCAGAGGTTAGATTTGATGCGGTAGTTGAATATGAGGAAGCCTTAGTCTAGCTAGACCTAGATTAGGAACTTAGCTACATGGGATGCACAAATAGAATCCAAATATCCTTTAGGTGGTATAAACGGCACAGGTTAGGACCTGAAAGATCTGAATTAACTCCGTGTTCACTCCTTGAGAGATTGGAACATACGCAGCAAGGAGGACATAAGGCCTATACGTCAAAATATGCAGATGTAGGTATGTCAACCTCCCCTCATAACAATCTTTATAACACATTGAGCTGTATTCTTCCGATAGATATGCTAGCGAATGTTTGTTCCAACTCACATTACAACACCTCCACCCATTACAGCCCAGTATTCCATTCCAACAGCCCCCTCACTAGTTTACGAACTGACTCTAGCTCCGGCTCCAGCCTCCCTTGCCTCACTCTCGCACCCCATCAAACCTTCACCTCCTCAACATATTTCGCATCATCACGCTTATAGCTTCCGTAGCTCCCGTATCCACCAGCTGGAGGCGGCGTGTTGCCGTAGCTGCCATAACTGCCATAGCCCCCGGCTGGTGGGGGTGGGTTATTGACAGGAGCATTCCCATAGTCGCCTGGATGGTGTGTTAGGTACGTGCTGGTGGAAAGGGGTGAATGTATTTGTAGAAGGGGGGATGGGAAGGGAAAGGAAGAGAAGGAAAGATGTACCGTAGCTTCCATAGCCTCCGGATGGGGCTGGGGGGTTATCGACGTTGGAGTAGTCACCTGTGTGGATGTTAGTGGAGAAGCAGGGAGGGAAAGAGGTGGCATGAGGAAGAGATGGGGAAGAAGATGGGGAGATTAACCGTAGGTGTCGTAGGAGGACTGAGCAATGGGTGCGGCTAGGGTAGAAGACAAGAGTGTGAGAATGATGACGAGTCTCATTTTGTGGATTATTTTGGTTGCTTGGACTTTGGTGCAAATTGGTTGTTTTGATATGCGAATGGATGAGTGTGAGAAACTTGGGGCGACACTGAAGGTGCTTGTAGATTCGAGAGTGAGTGGAAGCTGGGAGTCAATCGAGTGCCATGAAGTAGCAGTTCTATCAGCTCTTGTACCCTCGATAATGACGATCCCTTCTCAGCACCTCTCTTCTGCCGCCGCGCAGCTTGAATGGTCGCTCGCTGTTTAGCGATTAGAGCATTCTGGCCATGTTCATCCTGGCTTCGGCACCAGTGGCCATTTTATCTTGGATCTACAGTGGTGTCTTTCGAGCGAAACTAAGAATCAGACACGAAGTAATACACTTGGCGGAAGAGCCGAGGATGAGCTGGCAACAGATGCTAAACGCGATGGGATAGTGGGATGCTTGGGCTAGTGTTTGACGCAGGGAGCGGGAGGATGCTATAGGTTGATGGGGAGAGGTGGGAGAGGGGTATGGCTTTCTGGTACCTGATGGCCGAGACAAGATCGGAGAAATGTAAACTGAATTATGGGATGTATCCTTGTTTTCATAAATGGAGATTCCATGAGCCCAAGGGGGTTACTTTCGAGCTTGCGGGACATTGGATCGAGGGTCGAATAAAAGAGGTTCGGAGATGGAGATTCTCAACATCGTCATCACCACCAACATCAACAATAGCAACAGGTAGAAATGGCCTTCGTAAAAAAAAGGCAAGATCCTTGAAGCGGAGTGTTTACTCTCCGATTCAAAAGCCCGACGTATTCGTCATCTCCAGGTAAACTTCAACCTTCATCAGGTGTGCAATCCAAGTTTAAATTCATAGATGATATATACCACGCTTTGAGCAAGCGAAAACACGACAGTCCGATCGACTTAGTAAACGAATACGAGCCGTACATCATGGTTCATCCCGCACGCATCCGGTCTGGACTTCAGCCCTACACGCCATAAGCGAGACTTGATGGACGAGGCGCTTGCCCAAGACAAAAGTCGCCGATGGCTGGGGTGTGGGGTAGGTAGATAGGTGTCAGCTGAGGTGGAGATACGGAGGACAGGGAGAGTCAATTGGAAGGGCCGATAGTTAGTTAGGCACTTAGGGTTTGCTTGCTTTCAAGGTTGTTTTTGCAGATGGGAAAGCTTGCAGATCGATTAGTTACTTTGAAGTAAGCACGACGAAAAGCAAAGTATTTTAATCTGAATTTGACAGCGAGTTTGAAAACAGCGACAGTGTGGTTATTGTTCTGATAGCACATGTTATCCTGGTTTTGGAAGTGCGACGAAGCTGCGAGTCCGTGAGAGCTATCGGAAATTCTGGGAGCAATCCGCTCACCGTTGCTTCCGTACGAAGGCCGCGATACGTGTATATTGACATTCGAAATGTGGCCATTCTGGAGGTGGTATTACAAAGGAAACGGAGAGTTCAAATGTATTCCATCAGAAGACTCCGAACACCTCCTCCCGGATCCCGAACCTACTGACTCCAACATACGGCGGTCATCAAAACCCACCAGCAACGGACCATCATGGCTTACAACAGCGGTAATCGTAATGTTAACGGCAGTCTCATCTGCGATACTGGGCGCATGGGCAGTTCGGCAGGAACGAATGGATGCAGATGCTTTTAGCATTCAGCATGTTTCGCAATATTGTAAGTAGCTATCACAATCGAGGCTGGATACCATAAGCAGATGGAAACTATTGACTGGCTCCGATGTGTACTGAATTAATATAGCTCCAATAATTGACGATGTTGGCGTTCACTTCACAAAAACGCGCTTCAACGGCTCGCTTCTTCAATCCAATGTTTTCAGACAAGATGCTGGGCCAGCAGTAGACGAGGCCTGGAAGTCCTTGGGAGCGGACTGTAAGTTCCCAGTTCTCTTGCCATAACTCCTTCCAAAGCTACTCGAAGGCATTATGAGCGTGCTGACATTGGTGGATAGATTCCGCAGCTCGAGTCCCTGCCTCACAAGCAGCACGATCAGGTCTCGCATCAGACCAAGTTCGTATCAAAGAGAAGTATGGAGGAGGGTTTCCCGCGCATGTCGAGGGACTGCATCATCTACATTGTCTGGTAAGGACGTCCCTCTAACTTGCCATTGAGAATACTTCGTAACCCATCCACTAACGTCTTTTCAGAATCTCCTCCGCAAATCACTTGCATGGAACTTCAAATACTACGTCGAACAAGGCCTCGGTCCCTTCAGAAATAGTCCCGATATCCTAAAATACCACATTAGTAATGCTCACCTCAAGCTCTCCCCCTAACTACTCCTACCCTTGTCAAACTGACTCTTTCCAGCGCACTGCCTCGATATCCTTCGCCAACAACTCATGTGTACAGTCGATGTTGGCGTGTTAGGTCAAGTCTGGTATCGACCATCTGGAAAGGATCCAGAACCCTTTGTGGATTTTAACACAGTGCATACGTGTCGAAACTTTGATGCGATTAGAGATTGGGCGGAGAGACATCAGTTGCCGCCGAGGGAGGAGGTGCCGGATGACTTTTTGGAGATGCCGGGGGAGGGTGATAGGGTATGGGATATTGTACCGTAAGGTGTAGTGAGTAGCATTGACGTTGATATTGTAGTGTCGAGTTAGTATGCGTATTTGACTTTTTCCAAATTATACAGATATTTATTTGCTTCAATGATTGTAAGATGACTTATTGTAGTAATCGATATATTGCGTAGGCTGAAAAAGAATCGGTTGTGGATTCTACACGGGTTACAAACTTGACGTAAAACTTGAAGGTTATGAAATGTATAGATAAGAGCACCAATGTCCCCACTCCCAGCCAACACGCCATAGATACGCCCCACCCACTCCAAAAGAACCTAAACAACCACCATACACACAAGGCATCAATCTCCGTATATTCATCCTCACAATCCAGATAACCATGACCGCTACTATACTTACTCTCCATACGAATATTCTCAATTTCTGAGTTCTGTAGAGCTCGTGCAGGTTCTACAAAGGGGGGGGGGGGGGGGGGGGGCCCGGGAAAAGGGGATTTGGGGGAAAATTTTTTAAAAAAAATAGGGGGGAAAAAAAATAAAAAAAAAACAAA
>JAFISD010000283.1:0-33439 GCA_022560085.1 Helminthosporium solani | reverse complement strand
CGCTGTTTCTAGTGCCAGCTACGGTAACCACGTACCAACATAGAAGACATACCATGTAGGCGCCATGAAGCACCTGCGAATAGAATCCCCAACCCCGCGGGGGGGGGCCCGCCCCCCCCCCCCCCAACGCATGGCTAGTGTATGTATGTGTGTATGTAAGTATATGTGTGTAAGAGGGCATGCCCGTCCAGGTGGCATGTGGCATGTGAACGGCTTGACAGTTAGTTAGCCGATGGAGGAACGGTGGTGATGGTGATGGATGAGTCCAAGATGTCGATATAGCAGAGGAATCAATACTCTGGCACCTTGGATGCTTGGGTATCTGTCTAACTAGGGGTATGCGTGTTTCGTTGATAGGCATGGGACGGGGGAGCATGTAGAACTGGATGACTGGTGACTGGACAGGAGCACAAGATGGCATCATCCAGATAATACCTACCTAGTCCTAGACAGACAGATAGAAGCACAAAGGTAAGTAGATAATAAGATAGTCGACAGGACTGGATGACTGGATGACTGTATGACAGTTCTAGACTTAATCTTGCCCCACCACAACAACGAACGCTCGGCCGGCCATGCCCGATTCACTAAAAAAACAACAGCTTTCTGACTGCATGCCCCTCCGACCGCTATTTCACTCGTGAACAGCAGAGTTTGCCTCTCTCCGCTCCGCGTCTCTCTTGTGTGCTTTCCTCTCTCTCTCTCTCTATCTCTCTCCTCCCCCGTGCCTTTCCTCTCCTCTCCTCTCCTCTCCTCTCCACTCCACTCCATTTCCCTCTCCTCCTCTTCCCTCCCCTCCACTCCACTCCCCTTTCCTCCCTTCCCTTTCCCCTCTTCCCCTTCCGCCGCGCTCTTCTTCGTTAATCTTGCTGCCTGCGCACTCTGCTCCGCCTTGCCTTTTCCCCGTGGCCAGTGTCTTTCAGCTACGGACGGGTACCCTGCTCGAGGTACTTTAGCCACTCAGACGAAGTCTGGTGACTTGCTCTCACCAATCATCAGTCATCCGGATGCGGCCTCATTCTCAATCACCAGGTAGGCAGTCAACCTCCACCCTCTGTCTGCTCCCGTCAACCATGGCAGCCTGCCTTCGCCCCAACCATGATGCGCGCTTACACGTGCACAGGTGTCCTCGTCTGCTGCTGCTGTTGCTGCATGCAAGCCAAACGATACCACAATTCGTACACAATAACTTGACTTCTCATTCGCCGCCTCTGCCCCGTGACTTCGTCATCGGTACTATCTGCGGTAGATGCACCTGCAAGCCGACGAGGGTTTGGCCGAGGCATCCGGCATTGCTACGGAGCAGCTCGAGAGCCTCAGCCGCAGCATTGAGGCGAAAAAGCATAAGCTCGAGGCAGACATCGATGCCTACATAAAGCGCAAGCAGCGCGAACTCGCGCACTATGAGCAAGAGGTACCAGATCGCGCCACATACCATTGACAAAGCTAATCGGGCCTAGCTTCTGGCCCAGTACCGCCAAACGGAATGCGATCGTGACAAGACTCGAATTGCCTCTCCTTTGCCCGCGGCGCAAGTTGTTGAGCCGTCGATTGACCCAGGACATTCGGACATGCGGGAGAAGGAGAAGCGCACAAAGCACACGCGCGTGCACAAGCGAGAAAAAGAACTCTTCGGCCTCACCACCATCTTCCTTCCCCTGCTGGAGACGTCCGATAGCCCGATACCGCGAAGGGAAAATCATAGGAAGCGGCAGAGCGAGGGCATGGACGAGACAGTAATGGATCTCCTTCCCAACACGGAGGTAGGATCGCCCTTGTGCGGCGATGATCACCAGGCCAAAGAACGCCGATCGCGGAGCAAGAAGAGCGAGAAGGTGGAGCAGCACGCAGACATCTCGTATGGCGACGCCGCCAAAGACAAGAGACGAGCGGATTCAGTGAAGAAAGCAAAGCGGCCGGCCATGAAGAAGAAGTCGTCGCTGCGAAATAGCGGCGAGAAGACCAGGCGGAAGCGCGTCAGCTTGGTGATTGACGACCAGATCGTGCTCCCGGCGGATCACATTCCAGAACCACCGCTCACATCGCCGAGCGACGCTGCCGCCTCCAGCGCCTCGAGTTCCACAACATCCTTGGATGATGCGATAGACCCGCGACTTATGCCACTTGACGATGCGCCCGAACATGAGCACCAGGATGCAGTGCATCACAGTCTCCCACTCCCACTGCCGACCAAGCAAATCGAACCCACTCTTCACAACCTCCCACTCACGTCATCACCTGTTTCTCAATCACCTCTTGCCTATGAACCACCTATAACCACAGGTCGCACCGTCATCGATCCTTCACCTCCCGATGCAACTACTGCCCGCTACATTCCCCAGCACGCCTCGTCCGCTCCCATCTATGCTTCGGCCCCAGAGGACATGCTGGTGCCAGAAGAAGAGTTCAGTTCCTACGTCGGTGGAATCCGTGGGTCTGGCGTCGATGATCTCGATCAGACAGGTTCCCTTGGGTTCCCGTCAAGCCTGGGTGCCAGCTACATGGAGAGCTACATGCAACGTCGGCCATTGAGCGTGAGAATGGCGGCTGGAGAAAAAGAAGAGCGAGACGAGGAAGAGAAGGCGACCGGCGTTCTCGGTAGAACAAGACAACAGGGCAACGAAGATAGGGATGACGACGCAACAAGAGCACAAGACGCCATAGTCGATGAGGACATGGAGGTCATCGGCAGTATGGAGGAGATCTAGACGACAGAGCAGCATCAATAGGGCTGTGGTACATCTTTCCTTGAGATATCAATCTTGCATTGGGGGGTCTTTTGCTTCAACGCCTTTTGGAGTTTTACTAGCCTCTATCCAGGTGGACAGAGAGCCTAAGGGGAGGGAGGCTATTTGTATTACATGCTCCAGCATGGTTTTCTAAGTGTATTCTGCTCCTATCGTATTGCGACCCGGTAGCGAGTAGCTAGTCTGTCGGGTGGATGCATTCGACAGAGACTGTATATCCTAATCCGTTCGATAATACGTGCGAAGTGCCCATATGTAATTACGCCAGGATTGTCTTGCCTAAATTGGAACCCACACCTGGTCGATAGCTTCGGCCAATTAATCGACAGGTATAACCCAGCCTTGCAAGGTACTTTGATATCTAATATGTATTACTTGGTAATAACTACGGAGTACTCCGTACACCAACCCCCAATTCTGCGCGTTCCCCCACGACACTAGCACGGGTAAAGCTATAGCCGAAGCGCAACTCCGTTGTCCAATCATTTCCGTTCGCCGTTATCTACGTGACTGCTCACGTGCAGGTTGTAGACTGCACAGGATGCCCTTTTCAGGAAGGGAGAAGCTGGGAGCCTTTTGGGGGGGGTGGAATACTCCGTATATTACCGGTAATTATGCATGGGTTCCTTGGGGAAAAGGGCGACTTTTGTGCCTTTGTGACTTTGTATATTTTACTCACGGGTGGATGGTGGTGGTGCGGCGAAGAAGGTAAATAAAAGGCGTTTGATAATAATTCTTCAGGGCTCCTTATTGAACTCTGGCCTTTTGTTTGATAACGTACGCTTGTTGGTGGGGTTTGTTGTAATTTTTTTCATCCATCTACTTGCGTGGAGAGGTTTGTTGCTGTAAGTTGCATGTATTCGTTAGTGATACGAAGCAATTATGTCGTCGTCTTCATCTTCACTGTCGTTCTTTCTGGCGTCTTTGATTTTCAATTTCAAAGTTGGTCCTTCGGTCGATTCTTTCGTTTCGTCGCTTTCATGGTACTGCGTGCCCATCTTGGCTCTATCTTCTGCGGCGGTGTCGAGTGTTGGCAGATGTGTGCGAAGGAGGAGGGGTGTCATCTTGTCATTGTGTCATTGCTAATAGATGGCGCCGTTTTTCCATCTGTGGAGATGGCATCGCGCTGCTTAGCGTTTAATGCCGTCTTTGGTGGAGTTGACTAGTCATTGTAGATCTGTGGGTGTGATCATGAGTTGGGACGATATCTTGTACAATCTATATCTCTAGACCCGGAGATTCGGCACCACGTCGGCTGGATGGTGGTTGGGTACTTGTGAAATGCCGACGCTTGTGTCTAGTTGTTATCTACGAGGTTGGAGTGCGAGTGGGGGGGCGATTCGTTCGGCGTGAGGGAGCGACATGTGGCGATGAGGTGTATCTTGATTTTTTTTATTTGGCTTCGAATCGATGACTAGGGCGTCTATCTATCGATATGTATTGTAGATACATACATAGACCCTTTGATGTCGAACCTACCGACTCTGTGGGCGCGGGAGCTAAACTTTAAGTGGGTGTTGCTGCATGTAAGCACTGAGTTGAACGAGGAGATTATTTCACGGGGGAAAAGAATGGCGACGGATCGAGGTAGGATAGGAAGATGAAGTTGATTATGTGCGGTTGCTAGTTATTTGGGGGTTGCGGGGTTGGTGTGGCTTTGATTAGGTACTGGGGGTGCGGATCTGGGATGATATCATCACTTCGGATGTTGGTTGGGAGAATGATGTTGGTATTTTTGGTTACGATTTGGTGTACAATCTCCTTGATTTGTGGATGTGGAAGAATTGTACGTTTTTCGGTATAGGATTGGGAGGGACAGTTGGTTGGTTAGTCCTCTGATAGCTGCGGTGAACTTGTACACCATTTCTATCGCATACCTATGGTAACCAAAGACTGTCTAAATTTACGATGTTCAGTTCGATCTGCTTTGTTCTGAAGGGATAAGTATGGATTAAAGCGTGATAGTCTAGTTTTTCTTCTTCGCTGTGGTACTTCCCGTCGCTGGTGCGGCGGTAGGATACTGTTCGCGCAACGGTGTCGAGACTGGATGCTGAGGCTTGGATGAAGGTGAAGTCTGATTTTGGGAAGGGGGCGAAGATGGTGGAGAGGGGGTGAAGATGTTTTCTATGGGTAGACGGGTGGTCGAGATTGCGGTTCGGGGGGATGCGTTGCGGAAGTAAAAATCTGGGGATGGGCTGAGGGTGTAGAGGTGGTAGTGTGCAGTGTGTTGGGCGTTGAGGACGGGTAAGAGGTGTTTGGAAATATATTGGGCAGATTGAATACCGCCGAATGAGGCACCCAGAATTACTATGTTTCGTTGTTCTGTCATTGTTGTTGATGGTAGTACGTGGTTGTCTGAGAAGGAGAGAGGTTGGGGGGGTATGGAGTGAGAAAGAAGATATGATAGATCCGCGATCAAGGCAAAAATATTGATGTCGAGCTGAAGAAGGGAGTAGAGCGGTAGTTCTTGGGTCAAGAATAAAATCGCCATCATACTTGTTTTATATTTACTCGCACTCCCCAGCTCCGTCACATGAGACCGTCCACGTCCGCAACACCACAACGCACTTCTCACGGACGAAACATCGTTATAAGCATGAACGTCCACCTGCCCTAAGTTCGGACCATACAATTACATGCATAGTCAGAGGTTCTATAATCACCCATAAACTAGAAGCGGTACAACAACACCCGAGCCCGAGCAAAAGAAAATGCGTGCAGAATGTACCTAAATGTGGCATAGAGTCCCGTAATGATCTTGTACAACTGTAATATCGACTTGGTAAGCAGATGAAAGATTTGACAACTGACTTCAATCGAAGGTAACAAGGATGCACTTCCGTTCCGAGGACCAGATTGTAAGATGATATCTGTATGTAGAGGAGCGACGATTCTGATTGGTTAGATTACTCGTCAGTGAATTCGTCCGTACAACATAAACGGTGAGATGGAGGATGATTGTAAAGCAAGCTTATACTTCTTGTTTATTTTATTGGTATGTTTCTCCGTTGTCTCATACCAAGGGTGGCGGTTTGCTGCTGCTAAGGCTGCTACTGGTGCTGAGTGTTGCGCACGTACTTTCTTTGGTGCCTGTGATGGAGTCGTCAGTGTTCTCAATATGCGTGATGCGGATAGGATGGTTCTTTGACTCCTTACTCTTGTATACAGCTGCTAAGAAGGTGTTTCTTCGGGAAGTCCTAGTTGGCAGCTTGTATCAGTAATGACAGGTGTCCAATACTTGATGAAAGTCAAGCGGCGGTGTGTGTACCGCATTACCATCAGAACTACATGTTATCCTAGTCAATATATTTCAGCAGCAGGCGATCCAAGTCAGGGATATTTCGTAACAGATCTCGTTTGAATTCCTTTGTGACTATCATGTCAGCTGTCATTTAGGATGACATTCAGGAACTGTTTCAAGAACAGATCTGAACCTATACACCAAAGCGCCCCTGGCAGAAGTACAGTACCATTCCTTATAGCTCTATTGCATTCCAATTCTGTTTAGTCTCAAACCCTGAATGAGAGAAATCCTAGCCAGTCAGATTTGCTGTCAACCCAACTTGGTGCCTGCGAGCAATTCAGCGACGAACCATCTATAGTGCAAGGCCACAGGGTGAAGTTCGCAGCTGAGTCATCACGGAAAAGACTGGAACGACCTCGGCTTAAGCTAGCGAGACGACGTCAAGCATCAAGCTCCGATCCAAACTTCGTCCCCAGCTAACCCAGCCCACACCAATTCCCCCCCAGTACAAACACACATAGACGACAAGGACGACCAACAGACTCCAACTCCCACAATGTCAGGACTAAGGATATTGGTACCCGTCAAACGAGTCATTGACTATGCGGTCCGTATTTCCCACCACACCCGCACGCACGCACGCACGCAAGCCCAAACCCGCACTTTCACAAGCCGCACTTCTAAAAGTTCAGAATCTCCCGACACGCTTCCCGCACCTCTCCACAAGCGCACAGCCTCCAAGGAAGCCCCAATCGCAATGGGATGGAATGCTAATCAAAGCGCAAACAACAGGTCAAACCCCGCGTGAATCGCGCGCAAACCGCCGTAGAAACAACAGGCGTAAAACACTCCATGAATCCCTTCGATGAGCTCTCGATTGAAGAAGCTGTGCGCCTCCGCGAAAAAGGCAGCACACCCGTCGCCGAAATCCTCGCCTTCACTGCCGGTCCTGCAAAGTCTGTTGACACGCTGCGCACGGCCATGGCTATCGGGGCAGACCGCGGTATCCATGTTATGGTTGATGAGAAGGAGCCTGCGTTGGAATCCTTGGGTGTGGCCAAGCTGCTTAAGAAGGTGGTGGAGGAGCAGAAGAGCAACCTGGTGATACTGGGGAAACAGAGTATTGATGATGATGCGGGGCAGACGGGGCAGATGTTGGCGGGATTGCTGCATTGGAGTCAGGCTACGCAGGCGAGTAAGGTGGAGATTGCGGATCAGATGGTGACGGTGACGAAGGAGGTTGATGGGGGTGTGGAGACGGTTAGGGCAAAGTTGCCTATGGTGATTACGACGGATTTGCGGTTGAATGAGCCGAGGTTTGCGACGCTGCCGAACATTATGAAGGCGAAAAAGAAGCCATTAGAGAAGAAGGCGCTGAAGGATTATGGGCTGGATGTCGAGCCTAGGTTGAAGACGGTCAAGGTTACGGAGCCCCTGCCACGAAAGGGGGGTGTCAAGGTCGAGGATGTAGATGGTATGATTGGAAAGCTGAAGGAGTTGGGCGCTTTGTAGACGCTTCTTATCTTGTGCATATATATAGTATTTGGGTTGGATAGATCTGAAAAAGGCAACAATGCATCGAGTTAATTTATCAGGGGTCTTCTCCTTGGCTTGGATAGTGGCAGTAATCTATATGCTCTACCACGTCTCCTGTTTGTACCTGCCGCTTTTTTCCATAGCTGTCAGGTCCGCTTCGGCATCTTCCCTAGACATACCTCCCTCTTTCTGAAAGGCTTCTATTAGCGCCTCCCTAACAGCTTGCGGCATCTTCCCCGACGACCCGCAGATGTATACGACACCATCCAGCTTACCAAGCGCTTCGTAGATCCCAGCACTCTGTTCACGGACCAGGTCTTGCACATACACTTTCTGTCTCTGTCAAATGTGTGAGCAAGTGCAAAAGTACAAGCGTGTAAGGAAATACTGACCTGATCCCTCGAAAATGCTGCGAAAACGTCCAACGGTACTTGTTCCCTCTTGAGCTTCTCCCACTCCTCCTTGAAGAAGAAATCCGACTCAGCATTTCGACATCCAAAGAAAAGCAGATCCTTCGCCGTGTCCCCACACTGCAGCTCCTCGCGCCAGTATTTCCGCTGATATGTCAACGCTCGCATAGGCGCTACACCAGTCCCTGGGCCTATCATGACAACTGGTTTTTCCGTTTCTTTTTTCGTGACACCTAATCCGCCTTTTGAGAGGGTGACGGTGATGTCTTGCCCGGGTTTGAGGGATGAAACGTAGCGGGTACAAACGCCCTGCCGTATCTTCTTGATGACTGTGCGGTACTTTACAATTGCAATCAGGAGCTCAATCTTCGTTCTTGCTGGTTCCCCCGCAGATGTATCTGGTAGGGTTGGCGCCATTGCACTAGCTATACTGAACTGACGCCCGCGTATTGCGGGGATGATACTACAAATTCGCTGCCAGGGTATCTTCACCGTCTCAAACTCCTGTAGCACTTCAAGAATACTTCGCCTTGGCCGCGTAGTGTAGTCGTATAGTTCATCAACATATTCTGGATCAGTGAATTCGAGAAGGCGGTCCCTTTGGAATTCATCGGTTGTGAAGTGGGCAAGGTGAGCGAAGAAGGAGCGGCGAGGGATGGACATTATGTCCAGGTGATTTGTTAATAGCGTGCGCAGTGTGATGGCTGTAGACGGAGTGAAATGAGGGATTGGGAGGCGGGATGAAGGGAGGGCTGTGGGTGATGATGGGATGAATTCGAGAGGTGTGTCGGCTATTGATGTCCAGTTCATCACGGATAGGAAGTCGTTGACGTCCATGGGGAAGTTCTTGGGATATAGAGTGACAACATCTCCCGGTAAGTATGGATGGTGGCCAGTAATGTCAAGAGCAAGGTGACGGACATCTTGCCAGTGGGTCGTTGGTGTGAGTCGTTCGTTCGAGGTGATCTTCGTGGTCAAGCCTCCTGGTATGTCGAGGAGGGAGTCTGACGGTAGTTCTTCAACGTCTCCATCTCCTGGCCTAGAAGAAGTGTTGGTCTCACTTGGTCCTTGTGGCTGTTGGGCTCCACCTGCAAAGCCAAGGAGCCACTTCGGGTCCAGTAGGACGTTGTCCGGTATCGGCTCAGCATTTTGTGGTAGAGGGTATTCTTCGAGAAGGCGCTGACGAAGGTTGGTCGACCATGGAAGAAACGTGCCATCCACCCTGAGACAGAAGAAAGTTAATCGGTGTAATAAGGAGAAGATGGCACAGATAGATGATGGGGAGAGGGGGAAGAGGAGGAGAGGAGAGGAGAGGAGGGGTGGCGTGAGAGATACGAAGTGTTTTTGGATCAAACTGCCAAGAGAAAAGAAGGTAGCATACCCTTCCGGATGCTGTTCATCAGACTCCCCTCGATCACAGATAGGACGAGCGCCGAGCTGAACCAGGCGATTGTAGAGTTTACGATGTGCCCAATTAAATCTGTTGCGGTCAGTGTTTGCTTTTCCACAGATGCGTGTTGCCGCCACTTACTTTGGATAGGAAGTATCGCCCAGGCCAAATGAAGCAAACCTGACCTGCTGCAAGCATCCCGGTCTCAATCCAGCGCGCCGTAATGCCTTCCAAAAGATCTGACTGTTGACAGGCAACTCTCCCTGGCCGGTGGTAGAAATGGCAATCAATACCACCGAGTAGCGCAACAGCAGCTTCTACATGGCGTCAAACAAAAGGTCAAACATGAAGTCAAACAAAAGGCTCTCGTGACATACAAGGCTGATGGCGTTCAACTCGGCCACTTCTGTGTCAAACCACAGCCGTTCGGCGATCCTTGCCAGCTCTTCGGCCACGTCCTGCGCATTCCCCGTCTCGGAGCCGTAGACCACCAGAGCGCGACGTGCTGCCATTGCAGATGATGGGATGGTTGTCTGCAGCGGTATGGGATCGGAGGATGTATAAATGTATGAGTAGCCCATGTATCAATCAATCCATCTGCTCTTTTAGGTGATTGGAAGATAGGTACGGCAGATAGTTGTGAAGTAATTACTAGATACTTGGATACCTAGGATACCCAAGCAAATAGTACTGTAGATAGTCCTGTAGATAGTATTGTAGACAGTATTGTAGACAGTATCTAGTTATGTGCTTTCTACCAAGTTTTGTATTGTCTGGACCGACGGGTCATCCGAAACTCGGCGGCTCCACTTGCTCATCTGCCTTCATGGCGCCTTCTAGCGCGTCCGGGGAAGGAAACGGGAAGGCGACGGGAAGGCGGCGGCAAGAGGGAAACAGGGAAACAGGAAGCTGCGTTCCCTCCGTCGCTCTTGCTCTGCTGCACACAAACAAACGACGTAGGCAGGCGCGATCGTGTGGCGCTCGGTTATCACATCACCTGCTTACCTAAGTGCCATCCACCCTCTGGCATCATCACGCTCGAACATGTAGTTATCTACACAAGTACATATATATATACATGCAGTGTAGTCGAGGCTCCAGTCACTCGGGCTGCGGCCCATGCCCATCGTCTTCATCTGGGATTCCCAGCATCACGTCACCCCCTTTCCGTGGCCGTGACATGGGAGGGGACCAACTGTCCACCTTTGCCCCGCTAGTCCCGATCGGGGAGGCGCTGGTCCGTGGTGCGAGCCTCCAAAATAATATTTGACTTCCGTGCCTCCGCTCCTTTTCCACCAACAGACAACTCCAGCAGATCAACACCCTCTATCCCAAAGCTTCTCTCTCACGTTCCGGGCTCGTAGCTACCCACCCCCCCTCTCGCCAATCAAGTTCCACCACTCCAGGCGGTTCGACAATTCCCATCACCCCGTAAACTACAACTGTTCACGGTCAACCTTTTGCCTAGGTTTACCAGGACTCCAAGTTTCCTCAACCAACTAGCACGCTCGATCTTCGTGTCATCAATCCAAAACTTCAGCAAATATGTCCGCATCTGTCGACAGTGTCACCGCCCAGATGGCCACCACCTCCCTCGACAACAACAACAACACCACCGAGACCGCAGGCGCCGCCCAGCCCACCGCAGCCGAGAACGAGGCTGTCCTTGCCAGCGCCGCCGAGGGTAGGCGACTTTACATTGGAAACCTCGCGTACGCGACCACCGAGGGGGAGCTGAAGGACTTCTTCAAGGACTACCTTGTGTAAGTGCATCCAGCCAGTCTGCATCCGCTGCACAACACTAACACGCTGCCAGCGAGTCCGTCACCATCCCCACCAACCCCCGTACTTCCCGCCCCGTTGGCTATGCCTTCGTTGCTCTCTCCACCCCCACTGAGGCCGAGCGTGCCATTGCCGAGCTCAACGGCAAGGCCATTCTCGAGCGCAAGGTCTCCATCCAGCTCGCCCGTACACCTGAAGCCCACGCCGAGGGTGCCGGCAGCGGTGCCGAAGGCGCCAACGAGACTCGCCGCCGTGCTTCTACCCGTGGACGCGGTCGTGGCCGCGGCCGTGGTGCTCGCCAGGGCCGTGGTGGCCGTGCCGTAAGTATCTTTTCCGCACAAAGTATTTTCACCTGGCTAATCCCATTCAGCACGCCGACGGTGCCGAAGGTGCCGAGCATGTCGAGCTCGTCGATGCTGCCCCCGCTGACAGCGCGCCCACAAATGTACCCGGCCAAGTCATTCCTCTGACAGAGACCACGAACGAGGCACTTACAGTTGAGAAGGGATCTGATAAGAAGCAAGCTTCCCGTGAGCCCCGCGAACCCCGCGAGCGCAAGCAGCGCGGTCCCCCCGAGGATGGTGTCCCCTCCAAGACCAAGGTTATGGTTGCCAACTTGCCCTATGACCTGAAGGAAGACAAGGTTCGTCAGCCCGCAAATTCTTCTATCATCCCCTGCTAACCCCTTGGTAGCTCTTGGAGATCTTCAAGGACTACTCTCCCACCACTGCCAAGATTGCTCTTCGCCCCATCCCTCGTTTCATGGTCAAGAAGCTCCAGGCCCGTGGCGAGCCCCGCAAGGGTCGTGGTTTCGGTTTCGTGACCCTCGGTTCAGAGGAGCTCCAGCAGAAGGCCTGCGAGGAGATGAACGGCAAGGAGATTGAGGGCCGCGAGATCGCTGTCAAGGTTGCCATCGACTCCCCCGGAAAGGAGGATGACCACCCCGATTCCCCCGCTGAGGGCGAGGAGGCGGCTCCTGCTGCTGCTGCTACTGCTGCTGCCCCCGCCGCCGCTGCCCCTGCCACCGAGACCGAGACCCCCGCTGCTGCCCCAATTGCGGCTTAGATGGCTGCTCCGGCAGGCTTGCATGTGATCCAGGCTACGGCATGAACAGCATCATGACATAGCTTTCACTTTTCCGAATGCGGTTTGTGTATGGAAGTTTGGCGTTGCCTATCCATTCGCCATGCTCGTGGTAAATTTAGACTTGGGTTTACTTAGTCGTCATATCATAGGGCCGGAAAAGTGAACCGGAGTCTTTATCGGCTGGGTTTTGAGTCAGGTCGGTCTAAGGAAAGTTTGTCTTATCTCGAGAATATCTCAAGAAATGTCACCTTAGTCTAGCATTTACTCAATGTCAGATTTTGAGGCGAAATCTTGTCCCGTGCATGATATGTGGCGCTTTCGCCATTTATACTTTGACCGTCACAATTTGTGACAAATCTGATCTTTCTTTCCGCTTTTAAGGTGGTGCTCCCTCAAAAACTGAGCTTCGTATAATCAGCCTCACACAGCCAAAATGCCCGGCTCCGACTCGAGCGTAGCTGTAAAGTCTCAAAAACAAACAGCACTCTTTGACATCTGACAATACTTTGTACCCATCCCGACAGACATGCACACACACCCTTCACACCTTCCCGCTCACAGCCAACTTCTTGCCGCACATTCCCGTAGATTATAATTTCTGGGGTACATACACCATTGATGTGCCGTCCACCCTGCTGCTGTGTTCTCCATGCCCCATGATTTGAACTGAGCGTTTTTCCGTAGAGTGCGTGAGTGCGGAATTGTTTGGGTGAGTAAGTAAGCACCCGAGTACCCAAGCACTCACGTACGTTAGTAGATGTATGGAGGATAAAGTATGGAAAGACGTGGAAGGTTATCGATGGATAGATGAATGTACTTTTTGTACTTCCGACTCTATAGCGTTTTTGCCCTCCTTCCCCCCCCCCCCCGGGGGGGTTTTTTTTTTTTTTTTTTTTTTTTTTTAAAAAAAATGGGGGGGGGGGGGGGGGGGGGGGGGGGGGGGGGGTTGTTTTTTTTTTTTTTTATTTTTACATTTTTTACCTAAAAATTTTTTTTTTGGGGTTTTTTTTTTTTTTTTTTTTTCATACCCCGGGGGGGGGGGGGGGGGGGGGGGGGGTTGTCGCGCTTTGGTATTCGAAATTTATCTTTTGTATCGGTATGCGGTGGTTGGATTTATGGACACGATTTCATGGACAGGATTCCAGGGACGCGGTTCTGAGGAGGTTTGGCTGAGGTGGGCACATGGGATCATTCGATGATATGTTGATGTGGGTGGGTGATATGGATGGACGAGTTAGTCGAACGTGATGGATGATGGGTTTTTGTTTTTGTTTTTGTTTTTGTTTCCATGAGTTTGGTTTTTGTGTAGAACGATGTTCATGGTGTGGAGATTTGTGTTTTTTTTTTTTTTTCGTTTTGTTTCGTTTCGTTTCGTTTCGTTCATTGCTGTGTTGCTGTTGCTGTTGCTGTTACTGGATACACCATCCCCTATGCCTAGCAACAGAGTTACCTACCTCGAGAGTCCCCAGCTCCCGCCAGCTTTCTTCCCCGGGAACACAAAATACAAATACCCTTGAGCAGCGGCTAGGGATGGAGGGAGCAAGGAAGGAAACGCTAGGCGGAATCCAGCTACCCTAGGGAATGAAGTTTCTCCTGGTGGATCGAAGAAGTAGCATCTCATCGTCAGCCCGAAGATGCATACGGAGTACTTTGGTGTAGGATCTGGGGTGCAAGGTAAATTGGATTTAACCCCCTTGATGACAAACAGGGCGGGGTGTACATGTCTCCAACGACTACGTATGGAGCGAGGAAGGAATACACATTGATAGCATCAGCGCCCGTTTCTCATTCCATGGCGAACAACACAGCTAGACGAGGGACGCAGGGAAGACTTGAGCACCAAAGCGCACCATAGAAATGGTCATTTCTACGAGAAGGAGGGCGGGGTCGGCAATCCGCATGACACGAACGCTAGGTAGGGAAGAAAGGAAAAAAAGGGGGAGAAAATCTACCTACTCGTCATCTTCTCACACAACACCAACACAATCTGAAAGCTTCGCCGCGAGTAGCGAGTGGTATGCCACACGCCAAGTCTTCACGACGAGGAAGAAAACGTACATGGACTCACCACCATACTCACCGCTTCTTCTTCTTTTCTGCTCGACTCTTGTTCGACGACCGTTTCAATTCCTCTTGGTTCTCAGTCCTCGGCTACCGACTTTTTATTCCTCAACCCCAAGTTCAATGCGAAATTTAACCCCAAACCCCTTCTTTCACTCGCTCAATCGTCCTTCTTCAAGTAATTCACCAGATCCACCATCTCCGTTCGGCTCATGGCTGAGCCCATAGCCTGATACGCCTCGTACAGAATCCAACCTGGGATTACGACCCACAAGCCATTGAAGAAGGTGAGATAGAGCCAGCTGCAAACATCAATGAATTAGCGACGATGTGTTTAGTACCGAGTGAAAGAGTGAAATAGATCAAGGTGAGGCCTTGATAGATTGGTAGCGGTTAGGAGGACTGTGCGGGAGGTGGGTGACTCCCAACGAGCGACGTGGACCGGACCTGCATATTGCGGGCCGGAACGCCGCAGACGCATGGACCTGAGGTGATTCTTTTGATGGTAGATGGAGGTAGGATGCGCGGTGATTTGGTGAAAGTCAGGACAGCGCATCGCTGGGTGGAAGATGCTGTATGGTGGTGTTTGGAGTCCGTGTGTTGGGATATCGAAGTACCGTTCGTTTATCATCCGCAGTGCTATTTGTACGATACGGTGAAGCGGTGAACAACTACCGAATACCCACCCAACCGCTACCTTTTTCGGTGTTTAAAGAAGAGAAGATGAAGACAGAAAGAGAGACTCACAGATACATCCAATTACTCGTGTCTAGGTTCGGGCTTCCCGTGAACCATTCGGGAGCAAAAGTCATCCAGCCTGCGATGCGGTGAAAACACGTGTCAGCACTTCATCCGAGCAACAAGACCCCTGCACGTGCAATCTCAACCGACATACATAGCAAAACGACAACGCACAGTCGGACCAAGGTTCGCTTGTGTCGTGTCTGAATGCGATTGACAGGAACCCGCATGTGCATAGTTGTAGATGGGTAGATGAAGGATCGGGGGAAACTTACCTCCGTAAAGCTCCCCAGTAGCTAGAATTGTCATCCAGAACCACCGTTTGAGCACGCCTTTCCTCTCGTCTCGACGAAGGAGTTCACATATCCATACTACGCAGTCATTGTCAGCAAACATGTCCTTCGCTCATTCATTCGTGTGCCCTCCGACCAAGCCCAATTTCAAACCAAACACAACACTTACAAGCAAGCGGCGTCCACAAAACAACCGTCAAAATCTCCAGAGTCACGACCCCCAAATCTGTCCCAACCCATCTACGATCCACCTTGCCATACTCCTGCCATAGCCGACTAAGCGGCCCCGTCCCGTAATTTGCACCGTACAATCTATCCTCCCTACCAAGCCAGTACACGTCGGGCGGCGTGAAGAGGCGGATATGGGGGTGTTGTTTTGCCGCGACATTAAAGGAAGTAGGAAGTGAGTAAGAAACAAAGAAACAGTTCCAGAGAAACGAGCCCTCAAAGAAGAAGTGAACAAAAGCGTCGAAGAGATGCCAAATGAAGAGGATGCGTGTTTTCAAGCCCGCGGATTTGGGGAGGAGTTTGATGGATACTGGGATAGATGAGTTAGCGACAGTTCGTGTCTACTTGAACATGGGTGTTTACGGATAGCGATGATGTTGTCTGAGGGAGAAAGGTAGGAGACATGGATAATGAATAGATGGCAGAGAACGAAAAAGGGGAATCATTACCGCCATAAGCACTCCCCATCAGCACCAAAATAGCCAACAAGCTCACCACCGTCGTAGCATCAATAACAGGCCCTCCACCCGCAGCAGCACCATGGTGATTGAATCTCGGAACCGGCGGTGCTGGCGGCGGCGGGGATCCAACTTTCGGTTTGGAACCCCAGAACCCTCCACCAACACTCGCTTTGGTAGTTGTTTTCGAAGATCCCCACGCCATGCCTTGGATAAATGATACTCCAGACTCTTGCCTCGGGTAAGAGAAGTCCGCGATACAAAACGTTCCGATGGCTAACAGAGGGGATGGCTGAAGCGCTGTCCCGGCGTCTCGTCTCAAGCGGAATTGTCCGAACACTAATCACAAGATCACACGCACAATTCCAACCGACCAGTCAAAGTGCTTCTGTGTGCCAAAAGTCGACACAGTGTGCTGGAGGAATTATCGTGAGATCTATTTGCGGCAGGCGGTGTGTGGGTGTGGGAGGCTTCTACGGCGACACTAGCCGCCTGGCATGGCATTGGCGGGCATCAATGCAAGGGTCCACACGGATGTGGGTATGTCAGGTGGACAACTCACGAAACTAACCTGAACCAAGAAGTTCACGATCCAGGCTTTGTGCTTCACAATTTCCCGGCCTGTTTTGACCGATGGGTGGGTACTGCGGTACGTGTTATATTGGACTAGGGTGTCCCGCTTCCAGTGAGATTTTCTCCCTCCTCTTGCTCCTCGCTCTCTCCCTGGAGCTGCATCCTCTTCGACTATAGCATGGAGATGAACGACCATATCAAGCAGAGGGTGGGATTTGGATTGTTCTTCATTTCACACGGTATATGTAGGCTTTCCATATGACCCTGTTCACCAATACCCAATTGACATGTTCCAGAACACCAACAAACTACGACTGCGACAAATAATGTAGGAAACGAAAACCAATCTGAACCGCTCGACGAGGAAAAAGAGAAAGAGAAGGAGAATTTCACACAATGCACTTCACTCGCAATGTCTGACTTGAAAATGTCATCGACAACAACCTTTCGCCTATTTACTGAGGAACGACGAATTCGACCCATAACAATCGACATCGCTGTAAATGCAGAACCAAACCAAAGCACTTTTTGCCTCACCGTCGAATCGAACATGAAAGAAAGAATGAATAAAGAAAGTAACCGGAAAGCACAAGTACGCCAAAGCTGTGAGAGTGGTGGAGCTCGGCGGAGTGAAGAGCATTACAACCAATCTATGCCACGGAAAGATGACTGGAAGAGGTGAAAACCGACTCCTTTGGAAACCGCAAAAACGCCCCACTGGAATAGAGAGAGAGAGAAAGAAAAAACCGGAACCGGAAAATGCAGCAAGAAAGCCGTCCAGAGAAAAATGCCAGGAAACGCAGTGAAGATGGACCAACTACTGGATGAGTACGGAATCGCAGGACCTCTCCACATCGTTTCGTACCAGATAAAATAGAGATTCGTGAGCGTCGGTTACCGGTTTCCAGAAACGTCCGCTCCACTCACCGCCATCAGATCAGGTCGTAAGCTTTGTTCTCGTGGCCAAGAAAATTCGTTAATTCGTACGTCCTCCATCCACCAATTGTGCTCAAACACAAGCTTGAGCAGCATGGTTTTGCTCCGGAAAGATGCCACCGTGCTTGCTGTAGCCATATTGATAAGAGGGTGATTTGTGAATCTCCGGACCGGTGACAGGACCGGGAGAAGTCGAGCGAGACAAAAATGGACTGCGAGGAGACCTTGAATCGCTGGCACCATCAACCTGCACAGGCAGTGTAGGAGATGGCGGGCTGTTTGATGCAGAAGATTGATTGCTACCAGAGCTGCTATCAAGAGCATACTCTGTGGCGCCATCCGTATGAGAATTCTTCGTAGCAGGCGTAGTGGCCTTCGGAGAACCCTTGGAAGGAGTGCCATACTGGATATTAATTAGCACCTAAGTCAGGCCTATCCGGTGGAGCACGTACAAAACAAAACTTCTGGATCAACTCGTTATACTCTGCCGACTGCAAGCCGGGCTTTCCGGAAGACATATGGTCGGGCCGAGTGCCAGGAATGGGAGCGGCAGAAGCAGCGGTAGGAGTCGGTCCGGAAGAGAGGGAGCCTTTGGCGGGCCTCTTGTCGAAGTACCCACTGTTTACCTTGGCGGCACTGTTGGCTTTGATGCCACTTTGGTCCCCGAGGGCACTTTGAGCAGTCGACAAGGCGGCCGTGAGCGACGCACCAAAGTCGTAGCGTGTGGAGAAGGCCTGTCCAGTACCCTGGGAGTGGGAGGCTTGGTCTGGAAAGAGGCTTCCTCGCTTGCTCTTCGACTTGAGGCGGATCGAAGTACTGGGTGCATCGCCAAAGACAGCACGGCCAGCGCCGAACTCAAAGCCAGAGCCAAAGTCGTCATCGAATGAGCCAACCGGCATGGATTTGGGGCGGGGCGCTGGGGGTGAGTGACGGCTTCTGGGTATGGCGCGCAGTGGGCCACTGCTGGCACCCTTGGGCTTCTGCTGGTGTTTCTTAACAAAGTCGACCTGGTAATTGATCGAATTGTTGTTGTCCCAGAACTCCTGCCCATTTACCTGGTAACGAACGCATAGGAGCAGTGTTTTAGACTCCAAGTTGGCCTGATCGGCCAACTTGATGTTAAAGTTGAAGCGGTCGTAGCCATCATCCTTTTGCTTCCTACGGACATCATTGTTGTATTCGGCAACCACTTCGGACGTCGTCTTCCAGTAGTCCAAGGTGAACCGAGCGACAACTAGCTTGTGGAAGGAGATGTTAGCACATGCCACCGAGCCAACAAGTGTCTTGTGATCAGATGCCAGGAAGATTCGCTCCACACGGACAGGCATCGTGAGTCGTTCGTACGACGCTGCCACGGGGAAGTTTGCGAGCTTGATTTCCCACTCGGGCTCCTTGGGCTGCTTAGAGCCGGGGAAGGGGTACTCGCTGTCGCTATCGTAGGTTTCAACAGGTGAAGAGCCTGCACTGACAGCGATGGGCTTATCCAGCGAGAGGAAATGCCGCACCTGCTCCATCTCCTCGTTGAAGTGAACAGCTTTGTGGTATGTCGGGGTGCCCGGCATGCTTGATGGCCGCCTGCGGGATGCCGGTCGAAGGGCAGGTTTGACCAATTCACCAGACTTTTTGCGAAGCAGCGGCGGCTTTATCCGCAGCCCGTCGTCCTCGGAATCACTTCCATCAGAGGAGCTTATGACTGGCTCGGTGATGAGCGGGGAAACGTGCTTGGACAGCATGATCTCGCTCGACGATCGCGAGTGGGAGATTTTGCGAGCGTCGGCAGACAGAGGACGAGTCGGAGTGGCAGATGCAACGGTATTTGCAGGAGTGCTGGCAGCGCCATCACGTTGCGGTGAGCCTGCTCGTCTCACTGGGATGTGCTGCAGTGCCTCCTTCAGGTTGCCAATGCTCCGGTTCCGTTCCTCGTCATCATCAGAAGAGTCGGGAGGTGTAGAGATGGCACCTGATGGGATCAGAAGATTGTTCACGGGTGGGGGAGACTGGCGGAGGCTACCGTGTGTTAACGATCCGTGGCCGTGTGCTTCCGGGAGGGTGGCTGCGCCATTAGCAGCGGTGTTGTTGGCGGTGTTGACCGATGGCGAGCGACGGTGCTTGGTGAGGTACGACGTTGAAGAGACGGAGCGAGGGAGAGCCGGACGTTGCGTGGTGGTAGAGGGCGAGGACGGCAGGTTGTCGCAGTAGGAATGAGTCCGGCTGAGTATAGGGCTGCTGTTCTTTGAGGTTGCGGGCGACCTTTGGGAAGGCGGCGTGTAAGGCATTCGGTCGACTTCAGAGGGTCCAGGAAGTTGATCGAATGGGTGGGAGGGGGGCAGATTAGGAGCTCGGGAGCATTAAAAGGAAGGTATTAGAGGAATTATATCTGCATCTCGGAGTTTAGCGGGCGTGCGTGACTGCGAACAAGCGAGGTAAAAAAAATGTCTGCTAAGGCAGGCGAGTGACGTGAAAAGGTGGCAAGCGCAATGCTTCACGCACAAACAGCTCACTGGGCAATACGGGACGATGGTTGAAGGTCGAGGGTTGGATGTGTTGCTTACAGAAAATAAGTGCGAGCGAACCGTGGGGAAGAACTGCGCTCTGGCTGGGGGGATGGGTGGATGGGCAAGAAAAGGTAGAGGAAGAGGGTTTCCGCAGCAGTCGACAGCTAGTCAAAGCTGTGACGTTCGAGGGCCGACGGTGAGACTCGAAGTGATGCTCAGCAGACGTCCAGCGGGGGGGGAAGTCTGCGGGATGGAGCAGGCGAGACGGCTTCCTGTGGGTGGTGGCAGAAAGCTCGAAAGGTCGCAATTGATAAGCGTACCAGGAGCAGGCACGACAGAGAGAACCTGTGAGGAAGGAAAAGAACACAGGGCTGATGTTGAGGTCAGCGGGCGGTCTCCTAGTAAATAGGGACGAGTGCAGGCTCGGAGGGTGAGGAGGTGAGGGAGGGATGGAAAAGGTGTTGAGGGAGAGCGGTCGCACAGAGGGAAGCAGGGCGCGTTATTGGGCGGGCGAACAGCAGGGTTGATGATAGACTGAGTAGAGGATCTGGGCGTGGCGCACTCGGACACAAGCGCCTTAGCGGGCCCACCGCTGCAGCTTGATCCGTTCAACAACAGGGCTAGGATGCTGGGCCAGGGATCATGGGTCAGGCTGCTGGTCTGCAAGCGGGGCGACGGCCTGCGGGTCGGAGATGGAGAGGAGGAGAGGAGGAGAGGAGGGAGGAAGCGCGGTGGTGTGAGGGAGGGAGAGTGACTGGCCGGTCCGTTGAATGAGCAGCCCGTCGGCGACAAAGGGCCCTGGAGGTGGTACTTGGCGATATATGCTCTCTCTATCAAGTAGATACATACACGGTGGATGTCTATACCCAAGTAACGAATGGTTATCTAGACCTTGGCTGTGTACGGTATCATCTAGACCTTGGCTGTGTACGGTATTATCTACACCTTGGCTGTGTACGGTATTATCTAGATCTTGGCCGTGTACGATATCTGTCTGAGACGTCCGAAACGGCGGACTGCTCTCCATATCCCACACGCATACACACACACACACACACACACACACACACACATAGACATCTCGCACCGATAACAATCACTCCTACGCGGCGGCGAGTTTGGTCAGTCAGCCAGTCAGCCAGTCAGTGCTCCGTATCCCAGCCGTACTCCATCGTCAGTGCGGAACCAAGCATGCAAACGACAGATACGGTGATGTCATGCGCGGGTATGTATTGTGTGCGTGCTCTTCCTCCTCAACATGCAAAAATCACCTCCACATTCTTCCTTTCATCGCCCCCGACAATGTTTCTCGTTGCGGGAGATTTGCGTCGCGTATTTCCATGTTCCTGCTGGAATGCCAATAATTCCCCCGTGAATATGGCCGTTGTGCTCCGTAATAATAGTACCGTCCATACTAATCCCCTGTACCGTTCTTTCCCTAGCCCCTGTCGTATCGGTGTGGAAGCGACCCGTCAGCGAAGAACTTTCAAATGTTGCCCTCGACTCGACTATCAACACGGCGCTTGGCCCACTCCACCATCTTTTTCCATCACACTTTGCTGACTTGGAACCTTCTGTGCTCCTCTTTCGCCTCCCACAACGACGACGACCTTGAGGCGGTGCCCCCAGGTGGAGTGCTCAAGCGGGGCATTGCAATCAATGGGTCTATGCATGCCTGTTCTACTTCGTCCCCCATCAGCGTCTCCGTGTCTCCTTTGACGCGTATCCGAGGCGGCCCTATTGACGTGAAACTCAACCTCCGCTGCCTGTGCTGCGTGCTAGACACGCTCTTACGATATCTATGCTAGCTTGGTCGCCATTGGCAAGCAACATGGTGAGGGGTTCAAACTTCCCCGCATCACCTACTCCCTACTCGACGTATTATTACGGAGGACGGAGTACTGCGCCATGGAAATACATACACGTCGTCCACCGTCCTGCGGTCATGCCAGCGTCCTTGATCTCTCTTCCAAGTTATTCATCTATCTATCCGCAGTGTCCGGATGGCTGATAGGGTGGCCTGATGGCTGCGGCTCGTTCGCATTCCAACGCTCGTTGGGGGGTAACCACAAACCTGATCTCGCGAGCAACATCAGCCGACATCCGGCTAGGCCTCCAGACCAATGTCAAACAGCTGAAAACGTCATAATGGAAAACCGTCTCCTATCCAGACACACTACAGCAGACAAAGCCCAGACGATCTAGCGGAGAGCGGGCGGAATACAATGCGTGTTGCCGTATGCAAGCGGAAGCATTCAATATTTCCCCAAGCTTACCACCTTATTGTACGCACACCCACGGCAAAGCCAGGTCAAGAGCCTCAGGAGCGAGCCCCAGGAGCCCCCATGTGATGATCACCATGCTCATCCCTGCCAGTACGAAGATGGGCCGTATTGTAGCCACCCTCAAGCTTCCGCTTTCAGACTTCGCGACATGAAACACTTGTTTGCGGCTCTGACGATGCTTGGCCTGATGGAATTGTGATTCTTGTCCTCACATCTCGACAAGAATCCCACACGGCTAGACACTGCCGCTCTCAGCAAACCCCCCCGCTCGTCCATCCACTCACATCCAGCACCTGTGGGTGTGGCGCCATCGGTTTCCACATGGGGCAAGGCGCCGTTGTCACCGCCAGGCGATCTGGGCCTAGATGCCGATCGTGATGGCGGGCTTGTGCGACGCGACCGCATGAAGGTGTTCGCTCCGGTCGTCATCGAGATTTTCACAAGAAAACCGCGAATGTGCATCAGGCATCAAGAGCGCAGACACCCACTGCTCCACAGTTTGTCCTTTCAGCTACACTTCAACTTTCCCTGTTCAATTCGTCGGGCTTGACATGTCTGGCTGCACGCTGGTTAGTCTACCAGCCGTGGGGGTATTGGAACATCCGGATTGACGATGCAGGTCCGACTGACAGGCGCCGAAGGAGATTTGAAACATTGCCCTTTGTCTATTCCGAACTCTACATAGCTTTAGGTAGATGGCGAACTGTTCGTTGGAATGATGACATGACCGTCTACCAAAAAGGCACCACCAACATCCAGCGCCGAGGCCAAGGCTGTATTGTACCTACCAAGCCTTTCTTACGGAGTGCACTAACTGGGCGATAAAGTGGCAGCAGTACGAAGTGCACCTATACTTGGAGGCGCTTGCCTTGTTGTGCCCATCATCATCATGTCTCGAGTCGGAATCGAAGAGATGGATACTGCATCATGGGCAACGTATGTATCTACAACAGATGCGACACGCAAGATGAGGTCGTTGTTTATTTATTATTTCATGCGTTCGCGACATCATTTGTGGGGGTGTTTGGAGTCTCGCTTCGTCGGCGAATCATTTGTTTCTCCTCCATCCCTGCCAACGCTTCCAAATTTGGGACTGCGCAAAGGCCATGGTTTGAACAATGTTGCTCTGTACAATACGCGTCATGCATCTTGTTCGGTCTCACTCACCATACAATGGGAATTTGCATTAAATCTCTCATTTACCATCTACTCCGTATGTACTGTGTAGATACAAATTTCGCGAAGAAGCTGTTCCATCGTATTGCCGCCATAAAATACAATAGAGATTAGAAAAGACGTCACACGCCGCCGCCCATGGGAGCGTAGGAGCCTCAAACGGGCAGGCTTACGAGGTCAGCAATTTGTACTGCATATCCGAAATTGCAGCAATCTTTCCCACTTCCCACTTTCTGTGAGAGATGGCGGAATGCGTTTCAGCAACATGTCCGCAGTGCCCGTGCCGGTCATCGCGATCTACCACCTTATCTGCCCACACCGCTCAATGATCGGAGAATCCAACTTCACACGATGGCAAGTTTCGGCGCGACTCCGCTACCCCACTAACCGCGACCTTCCCATTGCTCTACATGTAGATAGGTCCCCATAGTTACAATACACTGTACAAAGTAGGTACTCCGTACATGTAGAACGTATTCACTCGGTATTACCAGCGACTCCAGCGGGCCGATTTGGGCGAGCATTCTGTCCATACGTCTTGAGCTTCACCAATCAAACCCAGTGCCTTGTTCTGTGTTACAGAAACCCTCAGACCGCTACCCTCGCCTCGGTGCCCTCGACACTAGCAACACAACTCAACCTCTGCCGGATGCGATATATCCGTCGAAAATAGCTGACTACGGCCTGTGCCACGGTTGCGTATTGAGGCAGTGGCATCTGCTGCTCCACGGCCATGACTACCAGTTATTAGACGGCCACACGGCCAACCGTCAATACTCCGATCTTCGGAAGCTTTCTCATGGATAGTGGCCAACCGTCAGGGGATGGCATAATCGAGGATTGCCCATCAACAACATTCCACCCTAGACACGTCGTCGTCTTGAGTAGTAGGGCCATGAAGAATACGCCTTCGCTACAACTGCCGTTTGAGGAGTCGTATGGACACATGACGAGCTCTACGACACATGGGCTTAAGCAACCATGGAAGGTCAATACCCACATTGTTTCCTCCATTCTCCGATACTACTGTTGAGGCCTCCTTTTCCTTGGACGTGAGAAGAATATAGAATTTATTGTCCAGCGGCGTTGACCGTAGTTGATACAAGTCCCGCGATGAAAGGACAGCCCTGTATACAATGCACATTCATGGTTGGGTTGGACCCTGCGTTGTCGTTGCTGGAATTGACTTGGAGTACAAGTCATCGATGGGATATGTCATCACCTCGGCGATGCAACCCCACAACACAAAGTCCTACCGAAGCAACGACTTGACGGGATATGATGAACCGAGTCGAAACGGCCCAAGCCAAACAGTCAGTTATCGGTGGCTTTAGATGACATTGCAGAAGAGTGGAGGAGCAGCATGACGCAGCGCTACTCCAGACCTCCGTCAAACAGACACTTGGCTCAGTCTCTGTCTCTTCATACCTCACTTTTAGCCTATCTCAACGCCTCGTTATCCTAGCCCGTTCACATCACAACACACCCTCGTAAATTCCAACACCCTCACGCGTGCCTCACCATCTCCATCAACCGCCTTGTGTAACACACCATGCAATCTGCAAGCCGCATGTCGCGATATCGAATGCACTGGTCCAGCCACTACAACGTGCCCCCAAGCGAATCGCCCTCCATGCACGTAACCTTGCACGCTCATGCAATCCACCTCAACACTTTTTTCTCCATCGTCCTCGCTCGGCATCTTGACCCTGCCTTTCAATGTCCGTAACGCACACACATATACAGCATCACAGTGGCATGATCCCTGGGGTGTCCTGAACCAGCCTATTGTCTGCTCCCGGCTGTCAGGTCTGCAAGGCAAAGGGGAACCAAGGACGGAGGATTCATTGGTGTAGAGTCGTTGATTCGGCCCGAGCATAGCTTTGACAGACGCGACGACGCCGACGACGCCAACGACGCCGACCGACTGGCAGGATTACGGTGTAATGATGATCTAGCGCGTGTGTGCGTCGACCTGGGGACAGCTACCTACAAGACATGCACAATACGGAGTATGTACACGTTGTATGCAAGCCCACGGGAAGCTTGCGGCTCCACGATCTTCACGATAGACATCCATCCAGCAGATCTTTGGCGCGACATGAACATGATTTGCACGGCCCACATTGTGGATTCGTTTGCTGGTTTTTCCACTTTCACCGCCTGTATCTATCTGGTAATTAGATGCTTTGTAGATACTCTGGACTAGACGTACAACACAGCACGTGGAGCCCTGTTCACTTCTTGGGAAGAAAGTAGAGCGAGGCCAAGGCGAGCCTGGCACTTGGACACATGATGCCATCCTCCATGCTCACTCATCAATCGATCAGTGTGTACTCTGTATATTCCATACCTGTAGATAGTTGTACTTTTGTATTATTAATTGCGAAGAATGGCCGTCTTGAATATAGAATAGAATATAGAGTACATACATACATACATACATACATACATACATCTCTGAGCGCCAATATTCCAATCACCACACACACACACACACGTCGGCCTTTGTTTTTATTTGTTTGTGTGCCGAGCGAGCGAGCGTCGGGTTCAACGGGTGCCACGGGTGCCACGGCTACATGGAAACACACCACCACCGACCATGGACAGCGCTCGGACTGTTTTCAAAACCTACACACACACACATACCCAAGTACCTAAGTAATTAGGCGCGTCGTCGTCGTCGTCGTTATTACTATTATTATTATTATTATTATTATTAGCGATAATTACATATATACTTAGGTAGATACCAGGAGGGAGGCACGAGGCAGGAGGACATCGGTTCGGCAAATTACATAATTATTTAGTTTAACTGGTAGTCTGTACTCTGTAACCAAGGGAAAAAAGGGGAGCATTGCTTCGAGGGTAGTCCGCGCGTATATACTCTGTACAATATACATGATTACGTTAATTAGATGGATGGATGGATGGATGGATGGATATCTGTAGTTACTGCGTCACTGTGTTTATTGTTTATTATTCATTTCACTTGGTTACTTTACTCTGTAGTTGATACCTACCGAGTACGGAGTACGGTGTGTGTGTGTGTGTGTGCTGCATTTCGTATTACTTCACAACAACCTCGATGAGGACGATGGATGGATGGAATATTTCTTCTTCTTTTTGCGCTGGTCTGCATGTTGCGGGTTTGGGTGTGGGTTTGGATTTGTGCATGGTGCTTTACGCAGGCAGGGTCTTTTGGTGGTTTTCTAGTTACATAGCCAACTAGCTACGGAGTACTCCGTATTTACTAGTTATCCTCCTCCGTACATGCACACACATGTACAAGTATAATATTCCATCGAATACGGAGTACACCCACCACCTATTATCCAGACATGTACGGATGGTTCCTCCATACTATGCAAAAACACACACGGGAGCAGAAATAGGCACAATGATACATGTACCATGTGTACGGAATACATCCACCACCACACACCACACACCGCACACCAGACCAGGCAGTCCAAAACGACGTCCTACATATCTACTACTCCGTACACAATAATAAAATACACAGTTCGCCTCCTTTGCAGGCGAGATTTTCGGCTGCGCTATCGTTGCAGGGTTTTCCCTGTCGTGGCACAGAACGCGTGGCGCTTAGGTTCGGCTTTGACGCTGCTGGGATGGATCTATATTGTATGTATTGTATGCAGCGCAGCGTGGGGCTTTGCGTTATCTTTGGGTGGCACGGTGGGTGCGTGTGCGAACTCAATTGATGTGTTTGGGTTGAGAGTGCGGATGTGTGCGCATGTCTGTATGTATGTATGTAGATTACAGGTTGCGTGCATGCATGCGTGCATGTGGGACAGGGGTAGTAGATGAGGAGGAGGGGAGGATGGGATTCTTGGGGAGGAGATGAACGGTTGTTATTGTTGTTATTACTGTTAGTTATTGTTATTGTTGTTATTATTGTCATTTTTCCCATTTCCCTGCGTAAATAGAAAAAAATATCCATCGTATGTAGGCTTCCATCTAATGGAAGAGCAATCTCTGCTAGATGAGAGATTGGATTCCACGATAAATTTTGTAAGCGCTTCGTCCGTCGTCGCCTCAAACTCAATTCACGGCCGTTGATTATCATCTACAATACAATACGGAATAGATACTAGAAGCAAGCAATACAGTGGGGCAACCTCACCTTCTCACCTCCCCCCCAAATATCGCATCTACTCTGTATACGGAGTACTCCGTATACATACCTTACACAGCACAGCCGGCATCTACGACATACCGCGTCACCGCGTCTCGACTGGGGATTATCGCCTCTACACAAAAAAGGCCGTGTGGCGCAAGCACGGCACCGCAAATTGCATAAAGATAGATGGCTCGTAACCTCGAAACAGCCATGGGTCCGCCCAACGGAAATCCTTCTGCACATCTTCTCCACCACAACGGCTAGGAAGGAGATACCGCCATAGAGCGCGGGTCTCGATTTCTTCGCGCGACTGGTTGGGAATCCCGGTTCGTTTTGTTGTGGTGGGTGGGTCGTTCGCTTGGTGCTGCAGTATTGATGCGGGCCGTCCTGGGGGCCTGCGAGGTAGTTATCTATTGGGGCTGGACCTTTCTTTGTTGCGTCGTGATGGTGGTGGTGGTGGTAGTGGTGGTAGTGGCTGTGTGTTATTATTCAACACTTTGTCCCCCCTCCCTGCTCTCTCCCCTTCAAGAAAAGGCTTAGATAGATAGTGATTCAGATAACGGCTGTTGGAGCTAGAATCCGCCCTTCTTTGTGAAGAGTTTGCGAGGTAACCTTGTATATACGACCCCGCTCTTAAACATTTAGATTCAAGACATCTTCTCCATTCTTCGATGGCTGGGAAATGCGACACGTCTCAAGGTTCAAACGCCCTGCATTTCGACCATCGGTGGCGTATTTTCGTCTCTCGATATTGACGTTAGCTTTTTTTCTCTTTGGATTTCTAATCTTGTGGAGGGGAGTTCGGTCTGGTGGGTGTTCAAGGTGCACGGGAGTTCGTATATGCGGGGTTCATTGTGATATTGAGCTGAGTCGAAGCGAGTTGAGGTGGAGGTACTATAGTATGTATATGTGAGGCGAGTTAAGATTATGAGCTTGGAAATGGTTGGTCTAGGGTCGTTTTACGCTCCTCTTCCCTTCCGTCTTCGCATGAGAGGCGGGTGGGGTGATCCGTCGGTTACGTGGCGGGTCGATTCACATGAAGCTGGTGAACATTTCCTCGGGCTTCTGTCGGATATCTTGCTTGGGGTCTTTGCTTGCCTATCCTTATGTATGCACATGAGCTGGATACGGCCTTTTCAGGGTCTACAGTTATCTTGATTTGGAAAGCTGCCTGGCAGCATCACTCGACGAGAAATATCCCCTTTCGGTATCATGCTTCGACATTCTGAATACGGAATTACATATCCAGATTTCCAACACTAAAATCTTCATCTTCATCATCAGTGGCAGCGAGACGCTATCGTATCAGTTCGAAGCGAACCACCCCCTCTCCCACTATCTCCCTTCCACTGCAGCGGGTCGAGTCTACCGTCTCGCATTCTCCTCCTCACTGACATGCCAAGTTCCACTGAACTGGAACCAAGACCAAATGCAGGGCGGCAGGTGGATCTCTCACACTTTCACAAGATTCAACCACCAGTCCACTATAGTACTATGTACTATATAGTCTCTATCCCCTTTCCCCGCTCTCTGCACTCCAGACTTACCGGACATATGCTACCGTACGAATGGAACCACAAGCACGACGAACGCACAACTCGCATCGTCGTTTTCCGCATTTTCTAACCCACTCGTCCATAGTACGAAAAACTAAACAACCCACATCCACACCCATTCATCCAATTCCAACACCACTCACTCCACCTCCTGCAACCACAGCTGCAAAATCTCTAACACACCGCCAACCTTCCAACCCTCCGTCCCCACCCTGCATACTCCCCTCATCCACCCCGTCTCGCATTATCCATCTTGCTACCAAAATAGCCTCGCTCGCTCCCCACCGATAGCGCTACACCCCAACAAGCGCGACGCAAGGCGCCCGCGGGAAAGCCCTCAACTCGGATCCATAGGATGTGCTCCGTGGACTGTGGTTCGCTGGCTGAGCGCTTGTGAAAACGACACTATTGGGTTGGTTGGTGGCGATGCTTATGGGTGGGGACTTTGGACCCTGACGGGTGGGTGTCTTGGGTTGATTGCCCGTTTTGGAGTTGCGATGTCGGTGGTGCTTGGGTGGGTGGGTGGCGCGGTGGATGGTGGATGGTTGATGGCACATGGTTGAAGGTGCGATTGATATCTATGAGGTGTACACAATGTGCCGTTGTGGAGTTGTTTTGCTTTTAGTCATATGTATGAGATGAGGAATGTTATCCATGTATTATTATTATTATTATTAGGGTTTCGTAAATGATATTGGAATCGGTACTCCGTACTAGAAATCGATGATAACAGATTAAGACTGGTATTTATAATCAATTAATTAACTAACTATGGTTACATGTGAAGTCTCTTTCTTTTCTATACTGTCTTGCTCTCGTTCTTTCCATTGTCTACTGTACTTGGACACCACACGTTTCGCAACTCTCGGATACTTCTTTGCTAAAAGGTACAATCAACAAGGCCAGTGATGACTGTCAAATACAAATAACCAGTGCCGTAGCCGTATCAATAGCAATCAAGGCGCTCTCCCATGCAATGAAGAGGTGCTCGCGCAATACCTCCGAGCAGATAACAGCCCGCACGTATAGTAAGCCGAGGACTTGATGACTTGAAACCTAGCTAGCAACGACCCTACATACATCAACAGACGTAGCGTTGCCGATCTACAGGGTAGTTAGTGTCCATCTCCGTATGCAGCATGGCACCGAAGCACAACGTCAACGTCCAAATTCGTACCATCGTACGTCGTTGTAAGAGACTGTGACACCTAGACGAAAGATGAGGACAAGAATACGGATGTAGTAATGTAAGTCTCCTACAAGGAGTGTCAAGGTCGAATAGATGAAGGAGAAATTGGGGTAGCTTCTCAGCAAGTCATACCACCTTATCTCAACGAATCAACCACCAAGCTTCACTTTTTCAAACGTCACTTGGTTTTCCCTATCTCGGATCCATGTAGGCTATGTACACGTATATACCCACTTGTCTCGCTGACCCTGAGAAGCGCGCTTGCTTTCTTGTTTTATCAGTTCTTCTTGAATCCCCCCTTCCTATCCACCCCCCTTTCTCTACTCTAGCTAGACTTTGCTTTTGCCCATAATACCACCGCTTCACCGCTTCACTACGAATGTTCCATTCGGCGGCGCGGTGATACTTGGTCCGAGTGTTGTGGTTAGTGTTGTGGTTGGTTCGTCAGTGGTGGGTTTGGGTGGGACTCCGGGGCCGAGTTCGCAGGGGTGTCTGCCTGTGATGGGAGTGGGTTGGAAGAGGGAAGAGCACTGTGAAGTCAGTAATCATGTTCTTGGTCGTTGAATGAGTGGGTGAGTGACGAAAGGGTTGAACCATGGATGAATGATAAGATGGATGGGCCAAAAGCTGAGCAAGAATTTAAGTGGAGGGGGAGAGAGAGAAGAAACAGTTTATAGAGTTCAACCTACAGTCCGAGTTGGAGTAGGACAGCCGCGCGCAGCAGACGTCCAGCATATAAATGAATGCAGTTCTTCGAAGACACAGCGCTAAGGAGTTGAATCAGCCTATCTCCCATCACTCCATTGGTCTCATGGCGTCCATCATGGCCATCACTGACCACCACATCGATCTACCTCTATATTCTTTACCCACAAACTATCTCACCATTTCCCTCCTGAACTAAAAAAAATGAAACTGCATACCTGCAACGAATCCGTCGCCCAACACGGATACTGCACAGTCGATAAAGCCGGACAATCGCAGGACTTGGAGAAAATCGGTATCGGCTCCGTATGACTATGCTTCCGACGAGTGCTGCTACTCGTCAAATTCAAGCTGTCGGTCGGCAGTGTCGGTAACGACGTAATCGGAATGTTGAGCGAGGTGCTAGGGACAGTTGTAGTTGTGAGCTCGGGAAACGTGCTGGGGAGGGAGATTGACACGGTGACATCTTGAGGGTACGGTGCTGGTGCTGCGAGAAGGGTGCCTGCTAGGGCGAGGGAGAGGACGAGAATGAGGTGCATGGTATGGAAAGGTGGGAGGTGACGATGTGATGCTACGTTGGGCTGAGATGAAATGAATGGATAGATGGATAGGAGGGTGGTAGAAAGGATGCGAGGGTTTTTGTGAGATTATTGGAGAACCGATAGGATGGTTAAGACGAGGTGGAAGTGTTGCTGTTGTTCATCAATTGCTTCCCCAATCCATCGTTTCGTGCTTCGTGAACATAGTACCGAGGCCTCGCTCTATGCGGTCTTTATGGCCTTTGCGAGTAACTCATATTGTCCGCGAACTTTGGAAAGTCAGGAATAGGTATCCCGCCTACTATCTATACGTCTTTGATATGATGAAGGCTGTTTACATCAAACTGGAACAAGGTATTTGAGGCGTGACGGTCTATTCTTGGAAGGCATGATAGAGAAGGGAATGGTGGTTGGGTGAAGCATATGAAGACGTTACGAGGCCCATGGTAGAAGTTGGTCTATGGTGATTGCTTGTGCTGGTGCTGAGGTGTGTTGATTGGTAGTTTGGGCGCGGGTAATATGGGTATTGTGAAGGTACTGATATTACTGAATATGGCTGTTTGTGGTACCTTTTCCCTCTTTCTACCATTCCATAGCAGAAGAGTAAAAGATTGATTTGACGTCTTCGTACTGTGATGATGCCTTGGTGTTGACGGCTGTCCTGGAAATGATGTGCAAAGATTACCGAAGCCGATCAAGTGAGATCATATCATCTGGGACCCAGACTGTTCTATGCGGCTGGAATGCACGCATTGATCAGTCAATGATGCTTTCTGCAGCGCCGGATGCATGAGCAAAAACACCTCTCTCGTTTGGAAATCTTACTCCGTTTAGATTGACCATCGCTTTCGCGTCCTCGGTCCGATTCTTGCTTGGTCTTCTTACCATTCAGCTACTACCATACCGACAGAGAGGCAAAAAGCCACACGCCTCGTGTGGCGCGATTGCACCACCACCATGTGAAGAGATCATCATCGACGCACCGACGGTACGGGACGCGCATTTCTGCTTATCTTGGTGCTTTTTCGAAGGCCCAGGGTCTGAATGTCATCATGCCCAAGGGCTCGGGCAGCTTGCCTCCTTGACAATCGACATTACTGTGGTAGATAGAGTGAGGCGGAAAGAATCAGGATTCTTGGGGAGGACGCAGCGACTAGTTTAGTAGGCCTAGTAGTTCTAGTTGATATGCTGGGGCAGGCGAAGTTGCTAGGTATATGGGGTGCGCGCTGCTGCATTGAGTTGTGTGCAACAAACTTGACAATGGCAAGCTCAAACCCCGTCTCATCAATCATGCTATCCTCTAGGTAGGTAGGCATACACGCATAGTATGGTGAATACGAAGCCAACGCTGGGCTTGCATGATCGGGGTGGGGATAATGTGGAGAACGGTGAAGGAAGGGATGAACGGTCGAGCTCAAGCATGCTGATAAGCAAAGTTTCGGTGTTATAGAGTGGGATACTTGTTGGTATCTACGTAGAGATACATTCTCGTTGCGAGCTGACGCTTGACTCTATACAGGTGTGCGCAGGCGGGGGAGCTGCAGGTGAGATTGTGCGTCTGAGGGCGCGATTGGCCGTCGACGAGGGGCTTAAGGTTTTGTTGAGAGGTGTTTTGTATTAGGCGAGCCGTTGGTGATGGAGAAGGGATGATGAAAGGTAATAGATAGTCGATAACAAATGAGCGAGAGGAGGCCGATATTCGGGTGGAGCCAGCGTGCACAATGAGCTGATATACGGCATGGATGAGGTGGATGTCGGATATGGGGTAACTAGTTAACGTGTTTAATCAGTAAGCTGATCAAATCAGTAACCTGATCACCCCACCAAGAATAGCCACCTTCTTTGTACGATATCACAGTGAATCA
>JAFISD010000282.1:0-33533 GCA_022560085.1 Helminthosporium solani | reverse complement strand
ACGGCCCGTAGAGGCCGCTACGGCCGCTGGCAGGAGTGTTTTGATGCTTCTGTGATGCGGTTTTCCAATCGTTCAGTACTCGCTGTTTGTTCGTGTTTCATCCCCAGTATGAGATCTCATAGTATTCTGTGATACATGTGACTCATCATGCGATGTCTGACGCTTGGCACGGCTCATAACGCGTCACGTGATCTTCATTGGCTATCCCATTCCGGTGTGAGGGGATGCTGAGTAACAGGCAGATCAGAGATGAGATGAATCCTTGAAGGAAGCTTAGAGCTCGGAGCGTGACTATATAATCTACGGTGATGCTGGATTTAGGATAAGGCTTACGTCAGAGCGTGAGGCTTAACGGGTTATTCCGATGGATCACACCTTGTAGTGGGGCAGCCTTGGCTGTGACCCCGCTACGATTTTTTAAGTCACCGTCCACTTAAGCAACAGCGCATCAACATATGGCTCTGGACGGCTTAGAGGCATCACTTCTTGATGAAGGGTTCTTCTCTCTAGAAGACCCTGTCATTGGAAGTAGAGTCTATGACTTCGATAAGAACGGATTTCCCTTCCCGACTGAAGAGGGTCTTAACTTGTGTCGACTGACCCTTGACGATAAGGCAAGTTAACGCAGGACTTCGTACAAATTCCATCGATTAACAATGATAGCGTATTCGAGGCATAGTCGAGGCCTTCTTCGAACACTCGAGCGTAGCCCTAATGAAAGTCTTCGGCTCAAGGCAGGACACCGTTTTCTCTTTCATGACGAACGATTCGGACGCAATTACCGATGAGACAAATAAGGGAAAGGATAAAGTGAAAGTTCTGCTCGTCTTACTGCTACCTCAAAACTCTTCTACGGTCTTCTACAAGCGCTCGCACCTATACAAGCTGGGGGCTAGTCTTAGTAAGATTGGGCTGCTGGAGGTATCGGAGGAGAGCCTCAATAGAGATGGAATTGAACCAGTGGAGGTCACGATGAAGAATGGTGGCTTGTGAGCTATCTCTGCATCTTCAACAGAAATTGTCTAACATATATTAGAGCTATTATCGATGTTAGGCTTGGGTTCAGGATGGTTCAAGGAAATACAATCATGATCGGGTTTGCAGTAGAGGAAGAGTTCAAGGATTGGGTGAAGATGAGATACCCAAAGGATAAGAAATTGGAGGAAAAGATCAATGATATGAAGAACGAAAAGATTGGGATGAACGTGGAATTTGTTAATATTGAACATGAGAACAATGCTGTCTAAAGCAAACGTTACTGACCGCATTCTTATACAATGTTATTAGCCTCGTATTGCAGCCCCTCATTCTCGTCAGCTAGAAATCCTCCGTTAACAAGGCCTATGGAGCTATTGAATAGTGGCGGTGCCATATACTGGTTTCCAGTATAATCGATGCAGTCCATTGTGCGAGCATAAAAGATCGAACTTTTGACAGGAGGGGCCTGGTTCCCGTAGAGCTCATTGCTTATTAGAGGATTCGGTAACTCGTTGATTCCATGGTCAAATCCTTCTCCATATATCCATAGTTGGGGTTCATCATAGGATGTCCTCTGTGGTGTATCCATGCTACTTGGGCCAGTCCGTCGTCTTTGAGACGGTGTTGTTTTAGTGGTAGCCTTTCGCTTTCCGCCGCTGTCTTCCAAACTAGAATTAACCATGCCAGTTTTTCCGCCTAGATCCATCTCTGGAGTGTTCAGGAAAGCCCCGGGCAGTGCAGGACTGATTGCCGAGATGCCATTTGTGTCCGTCTGTCCTCCTTTGGGCAGTACCGTACCCCTAGCCATTTGCCCTCCGCCGCCTTCTAGGTCGTCATCAATGACGCCGAGTTTGACGCCTTGCATCCCCTCTAGCCTGGCTCTAGAGATGTCATTCAACTCCCTCTTCTTCCTTGACGCAGTTTCACGTGCTTCTTTATTGACCTTTATTAGGTCCTTTCGCTTCTTACATTTTTTGGAATGGAGCATGTAATCCCGGACTGCTGTGCTTAACTGGCCACAGCCCACGCAAAACTCTTCGCAATCAACGTCTACAGGGCTCGTTAGTGAACGCTTTTCGAGAACTGTGAGCTCAACAAACTCTAGACAAAAACGTACGAGTCGTGAAATGGCGCTGCAGACTACTTCGGTTCGCGTAACTTTTCTTTAAGCATTGTTGATAGGGGCAGCGTATTGAAGCTGATTTAGAGTTATCAGCCTTTGCCTTGTTCTCCTCCCTATTCGTGACATCTTCGTCTGAGTTTTCTGTGTCGCTTGAAGAGTCACTATAACCGTCTACGAAGGCGAAAATCGATGCTGATTTCGATGATAATTGCGTTAGATCATTAAGTATGGGTTCATGCCCGTTGATTATGGGTAGTATATCGTTGATAATTAGGGACTGCAGCCGCTGTTAACGTTGCATCTCAAAGTAAGGCTATTAAACAAACCTGAGTATCTGCTATTAGCTTACACAAGGCTTCTGTTCTATTGCGCAGTCTGCAGCAGAGTTGATTTGGACAATTCATTTGTGCGTTGGCATTCCGCGACATGATCTGGCTGATAGGAGTGGTGGTTGGGTCGGGCATTGTGACGATGCCCAACTTAGCTCCGTTAAACCGAGGTATATGCCACGTGATAGATGCGACTATAAAAGCAGCATGTTCTTGATCACTTGCCGCAACTCTTGCACCCAATTTCTACGGAACATACAGTCACCGAATATCGAACAAGCTTCCTCTCGTTGCTTAACTGTCTCCACAAGCGGTAGTTCTTAGAAAAGTTTTGTACAGACCGCGAGGCTAATTTTCTACAGAAACCTTAATCAGACACGGGATGTCAACACGTGTCTGTCCTGCGTGCTCCGGCACTGGGAAACAAGACAAGTTGGATTGCGGTCTTTGCCATGGCACGGGCCAACAGACTTCTTCGGAATCAAAGTGAAAGCGCTGCCGCAGCGCCGTGGGATGGGTTAGGATTGATCGCTACAAATTAATGCTTTTTGTCAATAATCATGATGCAAAGGTCCCCACGCGCCGTACTACCGCAAATGCAGCCACTCTGTGCAGTTAGGCTAAAAACCAGGACGCAGGTGCGCGACGAACACCTGTGCGACGAACACCTGTGCGACTGTGTAGCACGTAGCAAGCAAGACGCGTGGCGTGTTTTCTAAAAATTTCAGGCAAGGAGCCCGCCACGCAATTGCTCCTGCGCTTTGGTTCTTCTCGCGATTGGCCGACATAACGCGCTAGGCTAAATCACCAATCCGAGCTACCGGTAGTAGGAGTCCTTGCTTATGGGAAAACCCCCTCAAGCCGGTCGTCAAGGTGCTCAATATCTTTCGGCGGAGCATCCTATTCAAGCTCTCCGTCCGGAGGGGCTTGAGATCACAGAAACGCTCGCCAAGAAATATATCCTGCTAGACCGAACCGATGCGGCAGGCATTTGCCTGCCGTCAAATTAGAACTAGCGATTGAGACGTAGACCGTAGTTGTTGTGTGGGGTCACATACACCTGCATATGTATAGACACAATTGTACCATGAATTCTAGGGCATCGTATCACTATCGCCACAGCATAAAGAGACATTCGTTTCCTCATAAAGCCTTCTGATCCTGTACCATAACCTTCGTCAATTCACAATTTCTCACTCACTTACTAAACTGGTTGTGATCCGAGTTCCAGTCATGTACAACTCAGACGCTTACAATTCTCTTCCGTCGCTGCGATCTGCTGCGAGCCTTGTCGACCAAACGGTTCGAGATAGTCTTACTGGACCAGTCCGTCAATACTTTCTCGATCATGCTGCCCACAAACAGTACGGTGTTGTATTGCTGCACAAACATTTCACTCTCGAGAACACCAAACGTCTGGTGGAGTGCCGCCACTCTTCCACGGGCTGGAAAGTGGATAAAGAGATGGATGTTGTGCCTCAGTATGAAGGGCTTATCGCGCCTCGATCTTTTCGGCTATATAACGATGCAGTTGTTCCATACGAATTCGCATACTCCACGGAGGCACCACGGTTCAACAATGCATTCCAGACCGGCGCACTCAACGTACTCAAGAGACTTGGCCTCGATCAGGTCCTCGGCTTGCGATGCCTCGACGACCATGATCCTAGCCTATCGGTCGAGATTACAGAGGGAAAGACAAACATCATGATGAGTCGAGGCTCTATTCCGGAATCTAACCTCATTGAAGCCTTGTGGATTTTTAGCGATGATGAGGATGACAAATGCCATTGCAGAGAGCATTGCTGGCCAACGAAGGAGGGTCACGATCAAGACCATAGCTGTGGATGAGTGCATAGAAGGCTAGTGCCTGCTCTAGGTATCCACTATATTGAACCCCTCGCATTGTAGAATTCAACATTCTATCCCATTTGGTGTCCGCAACATACTTCTAAAAGTTCCGCCAGTTGTTGTTACTTGTCCCACCGTCTTATACCCAAATTTTTTGTAGAACTCTACAGCTGCTGGTGATGCCATTATAAAACTAGTTCTACGATCGCGATCTGCCTGCTCACAGCCCCATGCTAAAAGCATCGATCCACATCCTTGGCGTTGATGCGCTGGGCTTACTGATATTTCGTTGAGTCCTAAGGTGAACTATATTAGCTACGATTATACTAAGCGCTATATAACAGACTTACTCCAAACGTTCCTTAGGCCTTTGAGAACTCTTTGTCTCTCTGACATTAACTTCCGAGATATCTCCCTCCATGCGTCTGTGTCCAACGACGCAGGAATCTTGGTAGCCTCTGCCTTGATCTCCTCTCTATTGATCTGAACAGCCTCGGTCTTGTTCTCCTCTCTATCGATCTGAATAGGAGGATAAGGTTGATCTAAAGTCCACAGAGCAAACCCAGCTGGAGTATTCTCATCTGTACAGACTTTAAGGAAAGATATCCCATGCTTTTTAAAGCTTTCACGAAAGCCGCTGACATGCCACATAATCTCCTCCTCTTCAGTTTCTGGGCTAGAATTAGGAAACATTGTCCTATTGAGGGGATTGTCTTGCATAGCGGGATAATTGCAGTATCGCACAAGATCTTCAATATCGCTGAGCTCAACAGCGCGAAGCACGTATGGCATCGTTTTGGAGTATCGTACAGTATTGCCTAGCGGAGATATTCGAGATCGTTTCCTTGGAAATGAGATGTTGTTTGTAATTGGCCGCGTAGTTTGGGGGTAGGCTGCGGATGGGGAGAGGCAGAGGTCGAAGGCATCCGATCATAGAGCGGCAGCGAGCGTCATTGGAGAGGGTAATGGACGATGATGATGTGAGCGTTTGCCGGTGTGAGACTATTACTAGGTCTTGATGGCGATATCTGATGTGGCAGGCGGGGAGGATGTGAGAGAACCATCTGCAGTAGGCAAAATAATAAGCTGGAGATAAGATCTTGGCGTTTCTGGTCTAACGTGTCCGTGCGCGTAACTATGTCTTAATCAGCATAGCGCGACAACGGCTAGGCAACCACCTATCCACTGGGATCCTTGGTAGTCCATCACAACCTTAGCTCTTTAAGTTCCTGGACTAAGATCGTGGCGGTGAGGCTGTCCGACCTATTTTTTCACAAACACAAATGAACAAGGCGTATCCTCTAAGCTACGGCGTTCCTACGAAACCCAAGAACTCGTTCGCGAGGTAGATGCTACATACTGCCTTCTTGGAACTCTAGAGCGGATACAGTAACAACAAGGCGTGTTGTTATGGAAGCTTTTCGACTTACCGTGGATGGGATTTCGCTTCCTGTTCGCCTCGAAAGAGCCGGGTTTTCGCCTTTAACGATAGACACATGAGAGATCCGCGAAGTTAACAAGATAGCTAATTATTGGCGCGCTTGCCAAAGCCTAGTCCATCTCTCACGGTCATATCGCACCTTGTTTTCCAAAATAAAGCTAGAGTCGATCGAGCCGTTCGCGCCATCAGTCTGGCACGGAAGCAGCAAGACAAGATACGTCCATGCAGAGATGCAGATACTAGTCTACTATGAGAGAAGAGGACCGCCAATCTAGCCCCGCGTAATTGGAGCTTCTAAAGAAGCGTGCTTCCTTTGCAACTCGTTTATCAAGGCACACGGTATTTTTTATGTCTCAAAAGCACACCATTAGATGTATTCCCAGTGGACAATACCGGATCTTGTAGACTATAGCGTAGAAGCACTGGACCGGTTGCAGAGGACCTTAGCTGCGGTCAATCAGGACATCACCAGCACGCTCAAGCAGGCTAGACGCAGTCGCAATTTTCGCCTATTCCCTCTTCAGAGCTCTATTAATCTACATAATACTCGCTTTCCGATACCATCAGTAACCACCATCCGCTCTTCTCTTCTCAGAGAAACATATATCCCAAGTGAAACAGCTAGTCCATCACGACAGCATTTCTCCCCCGCCCCGCCGGAAAGCGAACTGATAGAGTTCAGTCAGCTGAGTCTGAACCACCGCTCTGACTTACACTCCGCGAGTGCACCATCGACGTCGAATCAAATGAAGGGTATTGTAAACAATGGTGTTGAGGAAGCGTCCAGTTGTAGCCAAAACCCCAGCATCCGGATGGATCCCAATCTTCCTAAATCCACTTCTTTAGGTTGGCTGAACCTATATATTTCCTTGGAACGCAGCCGTGGCAATCACTTTCCTACAGGGGCCTTCTCAACGGCAAGTGTCAGCCAGGAATACTTCTCCAACAGTATGGCCACAGGGGAGCAGGCCTGTCATCACCTCGACCTGAGCATGCTTGTCCCAGGGGAGGAGATAGTACTTTCTAACCCAATAGGGCCTAGCGGAGACGTCAGTGCCAGCACCGAAATGAGCGTCATTCTCACATATAAGCAAATGAACCCAATTATGTTGAAGTGCTCGTGGCATGGAACCAGCTAAAGTGAGCGTGAAAGGGCGTGGTGAAGGAGTCGGTAAGAATGCTTGTGAAAAGTTGAAAGTTATGTGATACCTAGGGAGAGCATGATAAAGCACGGTTATGAAGCAGTACCGGCAGCAGTACGGACGCGAGACAATCGTAGTGGAAAGTAATAAAGAAAATCTATCCCGAAGAACATCGCAACAGCCCTACGAGTTGCTCCTGTGTAGCATGTGGTAGCGAACTTTTACTGCGCCGGGCGATCGATCTAGGAAATGCCCACAGATCTCCTTCCACTCCATGTTCATCTTATCCCTGTACGAGAGTAAACGCTCTTCGTCCGACTCTAGCCACGGTTGACGCGTTCGTCGACGGCGCATACCATCTCGGTTGAATCTATAAGCATTGTTGGGGATAGGAGGTTTGTATTCGCCTTCGTCTCCTTCTCTATCCTCGCCCTCTTCGTCCCAATCGTTGTCTGAGTGGTCGATCTCGTGATTGGTAGCATCATCGTGGGAGTTGCTGCTCTGATCCGCCTTGAGAAACGTTGAGTTTGCATGAAGGCAGGATCTTGACGCGTCATCATGTCGGTATCCCAGTAGCATCCATAAACCCGGCGATAGCTGAGTTATGCGGATGATTGTACCCTCTCCGCCGAAGAGTTCGTGTTCCAGAGCTGTTAAGTTAAGACACAAGTTCGAGCCACGATAGTGTATGGTTGCTGTAACAATCGTGGAGCCTTTTGGGATAACGTAGAGTGTGAGATCAGTTATCTGGAAAGACTTTGTGAGCCTAACCGTATCATTGTCATCGATATCAGTCTCATTTCTGGCCTTGAGTCTTAGAGAGTGAGCCCGCGGGTGGCAGATCTTCGTGGAATTCTTTACAGGCGTGGATTTTCGCTGTCGCGATGCTCTCGTAGGTATCGTCCCGCCACCGCGTAGACTCAGAGCAGTTTGCGATAGGCCGCGCCCCTTCAGTGCCCAGTCCCTGCGCTTACGCCGTCGGGAAGATTTCGCCAGGTATTTGCGTGGTACCTTGTCAATGCGATGGAAATCGTCCTCGAGGCTTTCACCTCCTTTGCTACTGTCGCTTTGTCTGTTCACCTCACTCCTGCCGTAATTCCAATCAGCATCTCGTTCGCCTCCTGCTTCTTTAGAAGGAGAGATGCACCTTCTCAAGGACTGCGGCGGCTCTCTAACTCTTTCTGAAATGCGCGTGTCCTCCCCATCCTCCTCCTCCTCCTCTTCTTCTTCTTCATCACAGAAGTCGCTTGGAGGCAGGACCTGGTTTCTGGCACCATCATCTTTGCTGTCGGTGACGGGTGGGACAGGGCTCAGCAAAAGTGTCGGTTTGGGCGTGGATGCAGGATCGGGTATGGGGCACTCCGCCTGTCGCTCGGCCAGCTTTCGTCTCTTTACTGGGTGAGGACTCTCCAGTCTTAGCTCCGGGGCAACGTCCAATACGGCTGCTGAAGTAATTGCTGTCGTATCCGCAGATGAAGGGCATGCTCGTTTGCATGCCGCTGACAGTCCCTCTGTCGTAACAACCTCCGATAATGATCCTTATTCAAATACGTCAACATGGGCCACCTTCACGCGATCGATACTACTCACCATCACGAATACCTTCGGTAACTTCCACGAGGAAAGCGCGCGCTCCGACTGCGACTAGATCGTCACACTGTCTACCACCTTTATTACTAATGCCTGCGTGGTAATCGGTCTCATGAAAACTAGGCGCCACGTTACTGTCGTCCTGTTCTTCAGCTGCATCGCTCTCGACAATCGAAGGAGATTCTGCCCCTCATTAGCGAAATCAGCGCCACAATTGACTTCCATACTTACCTCGACTGCTTCCATCAAGCAACCCGCTCAGAACCAGATTCGTTTCCACGACGCGTGCAGCGTTGACCGTCCCTCCTTCATCAAGAGATCCCCGGCCAACTTGGTCATGCTCTAGCCTCTCTGATTCGGACGTTGCACCAAGACCACCGGCTAAGTCTACGCTCTTGTGTTAGTTGGACTTTGTCGGGTTGTGCCAATTAGTGGGCAAGTAATACTATGATCTACCGAATCAGAAGCATCTGCGGCTTGGAAAAGAGCAGCTAGCGATGTATCCAAGTCAAATATGGAGGGATCGAACAATTTTCCATCGGCTCTGGAAGAGCCCGCTCCTAAATGACTATGATCTAGCGTCTTCGTTGTAGCCACCGGTCCAGCCTTTTCGGCACTAGGCTTAGGCTTGGGTTTGGACGCTCGAGGAACGTATGGAACAAATTTCGTAGTTGCGCTGAAAGAGGAGGCCATGTTGACGACGATTTGATGACGTCTCTGACTGTGAGAAGTTCTGAAGAAGTAGCTCTGGACTGACCGTCGATTTATACGTCGCGGTCGATAACCACCACTATCTGAGAATGAAGAGCCTGCATAAATGCCGCATCCATTGCGGAAATGGTCGTAGCGGGCACAGTGAGCAGCGCAGGGGAGTCCTCCGCGGGAAGGACGAATGGAGTCAAAGCCCGTCCGCATCAACGTCGCTAAGAGGACCACGTATCGCTCTCCCAAGTGGCGTAGGTGGCCTTGCATCAAGAGTCAGCCTAATCCATCCCACCGTTGGCCAGTAGGTGGTCGTCATGCGCGGCTTTCAGCTGTGCGAGGATTCATGTCACTTGGAATGAAACCGCCGATCGCCGACTTTTCCTTCGATCTCCAACCACCCTCTTACGCAGGATGGGTCAGTGCAGGATAATGCCGTGCCTTGCGCCGCCAGATAATTGATCTGAGGGGGCTTCGTTCCACCTCCTATGGCATACCCCGATGCCTCCTCCGAGCTATCTGCTGGATCCCAGGCATCAGCTGCTTGGTGGTTGCATTGCGATGTTACAACAACGTCGTATTGCTCATGCGAGGCGGAGCATCCTGTTGGAGCTATGCCACTGAATTAGGCGCCAGGACGTCCCAGGTTGATGTCTCATGCAAGTGAATGGTCATATTACCGCCGAGAGCTAGAGCCAGGAGTGGGGAAACGGTGATTGAGCGAAGGATTGGTCCAGCATATCTGGCTGAAGGAGCGGGGGCGCAATATAGGTGTATCAGAGCTGATACGGTGGCGTGAGAGCTACGCATTCGTCCGCCGGAAATGGGAAGGAGGTGTTGCGTAGTGCCTACCATCGGCGAGTCCGGAGCAGGGGAGAGGGCCACGCATGCTGGTGTGGCTATGCGATGGATAGTGGGCCTCTTCCTTGAACTGCAGCTGCCACTGATGTGAAGCGAGCGAGCAGCTTTCGGGGGGGAGGGAGAGCTCGCAATAGCGAGAGGCGAGAGTGCGCGAAGACACGGGAATAGAAAGTAGGAAGGCTCCCAAATACCCACCACTACAAGCTAAGAAACCAAATTCATCAGCTTCAATCGCCGAAAGCACGAGAAGCTGTGCAGTGCTGTCCGAACAGAGGTGAACTGGCTGGGACGGAACAAGTGCGGCCAGGGACGCCAGCGGCGGATTCGAAAAATGCCTCACCAAGGGAACTATCGACGCCCAATGAGGGCAGTTGGTGCAGGCGAAAGGGGCGCGGATGTAGGGATGGGAGTAGAGAGAAAAGGTAAAGGACGAGAGGAAAAATGACGGCGAGAGCAGAGCCTTTTATGAGGGACGTCGAGGTCGATTCCCCTTTCGGGCGTAGCGCGGAACCCGTACGCGAGGCCCGGATTGCCCGAACGGGGTGCCTCCATTTCCTGATGCAGGCTCGCCGTCGGATTGTTTACTATATAAGCTAAATCTATTAAAGAGTAGAAGCTACTAGGTGCCTACTTAATAGCGTTAAGTAACTACGTTAAAGTAGTGAATCTACTTAAGAGATAGCTTATTATTATTATACGCTATATTAGAGATACTAATTATATAGCTATTAGGTAGGTTTATATAGGTATACTACTTTATTAGGTACGCTTTATCTTTAAGTATAATAAAGGGTGGAATTATAGATCTATTAGCACTAATAGCCTCTATAACTATAATAGACTTATAATTAGTATTACTAGGTAACTATATAGCGTTATTATTACTAGCTATAGTTATAATATACTACTAGCCTCTAACGCCTATATATATACCTATTTTATCTATATTATAGAGATCTCTAGGCTATATAGTATACTTATTAATTATGTATTTAAGGGCGTTAAAGTACCTTGTATAGGTATTAATTATATTAGCTACTAGGTGCTTTATTTTCTACTTCTTCTACTTCTTATAATAGTAGTCTAGGTTATAGGTAAGCTATTATAAGATCTAGTTTTTACTAATAGGTAGTACCTTACCCTTAGGGTATTTAAGGTCTAGGATCCTCTAGGTAGTAGAGATAAGCTATAGTATAAGAGGTATATATAATATATTATAACAAGTAATATAAACCTTTAGAGTATTATCCTATAATAGATTTAGGTATTAGTTTAGTATAGGGTAATTACTTTTTAAGGTTCTACCTACTACGTGTTTTTAGAGGTAGTTATATAGTATATACTAATACTTAGTAGCTATATATATAGTATTATAAGATCCTTTATTAAGCGTATTAATAGCCTCTTAAATACGCTCTTTAATTTAGGCGTAATCTCTATATAGCTATAGTATAGCGTTATAGAGAAAAATCACGTTAAAGAGTATAGGTAGTAGTAGTTAGTATTAAGCTAGGTATTAGCGTTGAGCTAGGTAAGGCCTAGTTCGTAGAACTAGGCATGTGAGGCGAGTACTTATAGATTCATAGCTCATCAAGTCAAACTTTATTAGTTTGCACAACGGGGATTCCGGAGTTCTGATTCGCAGAAGTGTCTCGCGACAGGGTGCGTCTCGGGACTTAGGGATTGGCCTTAGTGTATCTCAGTGAACCCTGGCAATACCAAGGTATACTAGAATTCACAGTGATTTATGGTGAAATCCTTAATAGGTATTAGTGGATCTTGGTGTAGGCTAAGTACATCATGGTCACGGTGTATACTAAAGTTTTACAGTGGATTATAGTGTATCATAGTGACCCACAGTAGAACCAAAGTTACTTGACTATTTTGTCATTCACTATTCAGTCATAATTTGTATGGTAATGCCACCAAATCCAGGACCATCTATAGAGTATATATAAGCCAGCTGCCTGCTCTTCTACAGAGGTCAGCAGTTTCTCCTCAATCAGTACAGTCTTTTACCCCTATCATCGGTTTCTCCTCAATCAATACAGTCTTTCACCCCGATCCTCAGTTCTCACAGCAATAAATCTAGAGGCTTCTCATAAGAGATCTTCTCGAAACAGAATCAGTGATCTAGAAGTGATCCGGGAAAAGCTCATCTACGATCAGTGTAGCAACTGACTGAGCATTGACATTATCTCCCCAATTCACCGACTCCTCTACTTCTCGACGTAAAGCGCCCTTCGCCTCCGTATAGAGACGAGTAAACGGCCCTTTCATTTCTACACTCAAATATCCAGAGCGTAAATTAGAGTCCCCGTCAACAAGACGGTCAATCAGAGTCTTGACATAGGTAGATCCTACCAACCTATTCTGAGCTCTTAGTCCTGGGCCTGTCTGAGTGGATGAGGCTTCAACTGTCCCAGTCATCTTCAGGTTTACAAGATATTCCAGGTAGTTGCAAACATCTGTGACCACGTCGGACTCCCCATTGGAAGCACGACTCTGGGTTGTCTCGCCCGATTCGCCGTCATCTCCGTGTCTAGCGACCACTGGTATCTGACCGTGGGGTTCCACAATTCCCTCTGCATTCTCATTCTCAGCAACCAAATCATTGTCGTTACTCTCGTGGAACCTGTCCAAGCGATTCTGTATAGGCGTGCCCATTCTTGCCTGCGCATTCCATTCGTAGATAATTTCGAATGCGCGATGGGCGAGATGCTTTTTCTGCAGATCTGCGAGGCCTTCTACGAGATCCGGAATGTCATGTGCCACGCTTTCGATGAAGGCACATATGGTTTGCTTATTCCGGCCTCGCTCGATCCAGAGGGCTGGAACTGTATCCTGCATAGTCAAGGGGATATTCGTGACATTTCTGCCGAAGAAAGTGTCCCGCGTACGGGGAGCGGGGTTGTCGCCGTAGTATTGCGTGATTTGGGCGATTTCGTCCGAGGTCATTAAGACTGCCATGATACGAGCTTTGGAAAGGGTGTTCTGGACGTAAGAGTATCTGGGTACACGTGTGTGTTGATGACTTAGGTTGCAATTCTAGATTGTGGTTGAGTGAATTTTGTAATTGATAAGTTGCCTAGGGCAATATGGGAGTTATATATTATTCTCTACGATAATTATAGTGTGTGAACGATATTCTGTTCATTCTTGGTACAATAGAAATGATTATATACTATGGACGTACAATGTTCTATATCGGCTTTAGAAAGAACACTATGCTATCTAATCCCTTGAATGATTGTCCACCAAGCGCTCGCTTTATTTCCCTTGTTCGACAATGAAAGCCTTACAAAGAATCTTTCTTCGTTGATAACTCTTCATAATCACTAGGCCTTTTTCCATGCTCTGCGAACTACAGATTGCACATTAACACCTTGGGGTATATGCACGTTCAAAGAATGGAATAATGATAATATTGATAAAGTATGTCAAATAATATTGCATACAAAATTTACTTATTTGATCAGTTCGTGCCTAAGATTCTGGTTGGCGTATATATTTAGTGGTAACAATGTGAGCAACAACGGTACAGCAAGAACAACAAGCAGAATCTTTACTCCAGTTACATGGCTTTCAGTCCAGATATAGAATGAGCTTTGACGACTTGAAACATGCAGGCCAAACAAAGAAATCATGCTTGATCAAACGTTTGGTAGCTTGTGTGCTTGCGAAGGTTACTCTAAAGTGAGAACCTTGACGCTCGTCACAATACTCTGCGTACTACTACTTGGGACTTGACTTGTATAAGTATCATCGCGCTTCCCTCCTTTTCAAAATTTCGACTGCACTTTAAACTAAATCCGGATACGATTGCGTCACAATCTAGCTCTACATTAAATGACACACTTGTTCCCTTTTCTATCAGCATCCCCATTACAATAGAGTAAGTTTCCAGAGTTTTGAGTAACGTGTTAATCACATTGCCTAACTACGTTGTATGAAACATTTCCAGTTTGGCACTTTGTTTGTTACAAATGGTTTCTCGCACTTTACAAAGACAAACTATACAATAGTGTGGAGGAAAAAAGAGCTCTAGAACAAAGGTCAGGTGATCGATTGGAACAGATCACTAAGCTGTAGGAGCTCTACGATCAGATGAGACTATATACAAAGGAAAGCGGAGAAAAGTATCACTAACCTATAGGAGAGGACCGAGCTGAGCTGAGCTCAGCTCAGTGCGCTCTCAGAGAGCTGATCAGGTGATCAGCTCTGTATAGGCCACCTGCGACAAATAGATATAAGGCCATATCTTGCATTAGCTATCTTGTCTCTAATAGTATCTCACAACATAACGTCCTTTGTAGCGTGCTATGATATATACGATATTGCGTAGCGAGGGACAGGCGAAGCCATTATAGTGGCATTGTTAGCTAGTAAGCGTAGAATCTAATTGGTAAATAATCTAGACTTGTGATTAGCGAAAGTGAAAATAACATCACGTGAGAATTATTATATTATAAGGTTTAATAGGATAAAAAAATCAATTATGTTAAAGCACTACTAGTAAAAAAATACCTACTTATTGTGTAGTAAGGAATAAGCAAAGCTAATATAGTTATATTATAGCTAGAGCTTCTCTACAAGCTCTTGAACTCGCTCTTGTATCATCTCATAACACTACCTAACATACTCCATCTCAGCAAATACCCTGCAGCGTGGGAACTGCACTTGACCTATTCTAAGCTAGCTCTGGGTATTACTTGGCAGAAATTTGCGAGCCATCGAAGCTGTAGCTAACAATAGAAACGCTGCAAGCTTGGATTCATTTGCTACGGACCGGGATAACTATCTACCGGCGCATTCGAACAACGACTTTGAACCAAATCAACACCCTCACCGAACCGGAAAGCTGCCACTCGTGTGCCATTCGGAACTGTACCCCATTCGACGTCCCTCGTCTTCAACCACACTTTCTTGGACCTCCTAGCCTAAATCGTCCGCTTCTTACTCGCAGCATCAAGCTCATGGAATGCGACGGAGAAGAATCTCGTATCATCATCCGAGCTCGCGTAACAGATATACCAGGGGAGTTGTGTCGCCGTCCGATTACCCTTGGGGGGATATTCTGCACAGAGATTCTTGGGAGGTCCTTTAATACAAAAGTATCGGCGTCAAAATTTGATGCTGTTCATATTCCGTACGAGTTTGATTCTGATAAACCGGTCAAGCGGTGGTTTATCTACGATCTCAACGTTGCATGCAACCTTGAAGAGAAGGAGCTGCTAGCAAAAATTCCACACCGTGTCTATCAAGCTAGCTTGGTAAATAATCAATGGTAGAATAGCTCATTGAGTTGATTAATAGGTATGCTTACTGTATTTAGGACATTTGTTGAGCGCTATTCTTGGCTTCACAACGCGAAGAGTTACTGCGCAATGTTCTGCTGGGGGGGTCGGAGAGAACAAGAGATTGCAGAAGCGCTAAGGAAGAAAGAAACAGATTTCATTACAAGCGCATCAGCTATCAATTCATGACTCTGAAATTCGTGCAATTGTTCCTAAGGCGTCTCTGGTGGAGTCTCTCCTCTGCATGCTGGGCAGTCCCTATCTGGCTCATCCTCTTGTACCACATGCGCAACCTGACGTTGGGGAGGAGGGCACGTGGTATCAGCGTTTATAGCTTGTTGGCATCTCGCAATATGTTTAAAAGCAAGACCATTAGGATTATTAATTGGGTCTGTGTGTCTCGGCGCACATCGAAAAATCGCATTGACGTCGTTGCACATCTTGGTAGCGAATTAAATATGATTCGATGAAAGAAAGCTGGGTGTTGTACATTTTACAATCGATAAAAGCGAATATGATCTGATCGTAATAAGCGTAGGATACTAGAGATGTTAGTCTTGCGATAGGAAGAAGTGTCACTCTGCTTTACCCACCTGCTTATCTACACAGCTGGAGGAGTTGGGGACAGAACGACGGAACTCTTTGCACGACAAGAGTAGACGGAAACCCTCTTGGAAGGAAGAAGAAATTGTTGGGGGTGAGGGGTCCGGGACTCCATAAAGCATAGGAATGTCGATGTGGGGAACAACTGCGCCAAGATGAGTATCTATAGTTAAGATAGTCAATCCTAGCTAGCTTATCTATCCCGGTATACTTCCCACGGGATGAACCGTATCATGTAATGCAATATCAAGGAAACTAAATATACACCTTGACGGCATATAGTAATGTCTCTATCGTGGTCTAAAACATATCAAAAGATTTTGCTTCCTATATGCCGTCATCGATTTTGCTTATCGCTTCTCCCAAACATCCATGTCATGTCACGTATTGGACTCTCTTCAAATATTCGGCAACGACAGAGGAGTTCCCCATTTTTATCACCTACGTTGTCAGTATGGAAGGCACAGAATCGGAGTCGAAGGCACGCGAGCATGCCCTGCTGTACCAATTAGGGGGCGTCGCGCCGTCTAGTCCCCTATCCCCAGCCAAGGTCTGCCAAAACCGTTCGGGAATATCAAAGGATTTTTTGGAGGGCCTGATTCTTGAGTCAATCAAGAGTCGAGACGAACGATGAGAACTAGTCGCTTCGTTGAAATGATCTTACAAATGTATCAGATCTGGTTCTAGATGGAGCCAGTACTTTGGAACGACCCCTGCATGAGACAATTCACCGAGATCTGCTAGATCATTCACAGCGAGGCCAGCTACACGGAGGCGACCTCTACTGGCAATGTAGCCGCCTTCTGTCGGTATATCTCTGGTCGCGTTGTAGGTTTTTCTATCTAATCGACGAACAAGGCACTCCGCATTCTGTCGGCTGGAGCCGTGAAAGATAGATAAAGGGGCGGCTAAGCTTGAACAGATTCAGGAAGAGATATACCCTCCTTGATTAATCAGGGCCCATGGTACGCATGCTATAGCTCGTTCTTACCATCAGTATTACTAGCGTGGATACAGCGTATATGGCTAGCTCCTACCCCTATACCAATACAACAATCTTTTACACACTTCTTCTGTCTATTGCAAACCAATACCGCCTGCCCTTGGCTATGCTTAGCACATGTATGTAGCTTCGTTGAGGAACTCCGTATTCAACATCGACTAAGAACCCATATTCTTCAACCTAGATTTCCCTTGTGAAACAACAATAAAGGCAAGGTCTCTTGCAACTAAGTACCCTTATTCATTTTTGCAGAGGGATATCAAAGGCGCTCATACGTCAATTCAGTATCAACAGAGCCAAGTGCCTTCAACCTATCATTCGTCAAAATGCCTGGATGAATCGCAAATAACATCAGAAGCACCATCGTAATCCCCACCTTCTGCATACATATGCGAAGGAGCAAAGCACTGAGCAAGCATCGCGCCGATGAAAGATGAGAAAAGTAAGAAAGCAGCATCGTTCCGTTGATATTAGAAAACACTCGCGGAGAAAAGAACAAGAGTTGATTATTCCTGCCGCTCATATTCAAGAACCCATGTATAAATTCCATTCACCGTCGCTAGCTACAGCTCCAGAGTCATATCCAACACAGAGCCAATGGAAGCACTCCATCTTTAACAACTTCTAATAACGCTGACCCCCATTAAAGCTCACGAAATTCAAGACATCACATTGACTAATATAATTTACAATTGCGATCTACATGTGTATAACGTACAGGATAAGGGCATAATAGTGCTGCCAAGACATTATTTACAGTGACTAGGTAGTCAGAAAGAGACTAGTGCGATCGGTGCGGTAGACATGTCTCTGTGTGTCTGTGTATCTACAGCACCTGAACCACTGCCTACATGATATCTCGTAGAGATAATAACAATCAATGCAATCAGGCCGTTGCTTTTCGACTTGATTAACTCTAGCCCAACTGCCGCACGATGAATCAACTCGATTGATGATGATTCTTCCACTATAGTGGAAAGCCAGCCGTACTGTCTGCCGACCGGTTTGATAGATGTAAATTCCGTGTGTATATGTCGCTAATTTACGAGAACGGTATGCGGTTGATTCGGAAATAGGTACGAGATGGTAGAAAGGCCATGTCGGACGGGCGAGGGTGAAACTGGATAATGCAATGTCGATGAGGAAGGGTATCCAAAATGATTCCCGTCTAATCTGATAGCAAGTGATCGAAACGCAGTGCGAGGCGAGATTCTATATGGCCTAAAGATCTATGTGGCCAAAGATCAATGCAATGTAGTACAATGCTGTTTCCACGGTAAGTCCGGTACAACGGTCATGTGTATCGAGCGTGTAGAGCGCGATGCGAACCCCCGGTCGGGTCCTGTGTCGTCCAAGTACTACTCGGGAGCCTCCAAGGTAATGGTCGTGTTACGAATATTCAAGTTAGCAACGTACATGGGTCGAATTCCGGCTACATCGGTGAATTTTCTCGCGTGGAATGCCATACGCCAAATGTCGCCGTCGCGTGCGACGGATGCGCTGCCGGGGGCGAAGAGGCCTTTTGTACCAGTTTTGAGGAGGGGGCGCGACGCACGTATGTATGGGCCTGTGATGTTGAGGCTCGTCGCATATTTGAGCGTGTAGGAGGGGTCGAAAGTACAGCCGGTACTGAAGAAGAGGATGTAGACACCATCGTCAGTACGGATGAGTGATGGCGCTTCGACCAGTGGACCATCGCTGTCTGTGCGATCGAGGATCTTGATAGGAGAGTCGGAGGTGGTGTAGCCGTCCGGCTCCATTTTCTGTAGGAATATGGGGGTATCTTTGAGCGGAGGTATGGTATTGAGACACTCCCCTCCATTGCCTCTTGCATTACCATCCAGTTTGTATGTCAAGTACATGGTACCGTCCACGTCCTTGAATGGGCCGGTATCGATTGCTCCGCCTTGCTCGATCGGACACGTGATTGATTTGCTGAGAGGCTCAAACGGGCCCAATGGCGTCTCACTGACTGATGCGCCGATACAATGGATGGTAGCTTCGCCGGCAGCCGTCGCGGAATAATATAGCACAAACTTGCCATCCGGTCGTTGAATGATGTCCGGTGCCCAAACATCCGCCCTCGGCAGAGTGATGCTTTCGTCAAATTGAGCATGCATCTGCTCCCGACTCACCCAGGTGCCCAATTCTTGCAGCGGACCCGAAGCATCATCATGCACCTCCCAATCCAGAAAGTTCCTAGACGTCGCAAGTTGCACGTTCGCAATCCCACGATGTTGCTGCTTACTAAGCTTTTTGCTGTCGATGATGCCCGCGGCGCTGTTTGAGCCATAGACGTACCAGGTTCCGTTGTGGTGCAACAAGGCCGGGTCCGGGAAATTCGAACTAATGACTTCGCGAAACGGTGCATCGGATGGATAGTGGCCGGTTTCCGTTTTGGAGGGTTTTTGGTGTAGGCTGGATCCGAGCGCCGTACCAAGGACGATGGCAAAGGTCAGGATGAGGCCAACGACGGCTATCCATCGATCAGGCAGGCAGAACTTGCGGATGGCCGACTGCTCCAGCGGCTGTTGATGGGCTTCGACATCGCGGTCTTCGAATTCCGAATCCTCAGAAGAGGTCGATTCGCTCCTGTTCTCCCGTCCCATTCTCCCGCCTCCTAATTCCGTTGTCACAAAGCCACTTAGTAAGCGCTCAATAGCAACACACAAAGCGCACGAGGCACGAGGCACGATGCACAAGACGTCGCGATGGCAGTCGGGGGCGGACATGCGGGATTAGGGAAACGATGGAGGAGGAGCCATGGCTGGCGGATGGGTTATCTTTCTATATGGATGTGGTCGGATACATGGCGCAATTGATTACAGTTCGTTACATAGGGAGAGATCTTTCAGGCAGAGTCGTCGGGGGGGGGGAGAACCAGGTTCCGGGGCCGAGCACGGGCCGAGGCACAGCTGCCAAGAGAACGGCTCAGCCAACGGATAAGGAAGTTCGTCAAGCGCCGACAAGTCTCGTGACATCGCGGCTCTTTTGCTGACATCTTCATTGCTTCCGAGTAGAGGCCATATCATATACATAGATAAAGCAATTCGCCACGGTCTGAGGACCCATGAAGTCGAGTTCAAGTCGGGCAGGCGAAGGATGATGGCCTCATGCTGATGCTCACGCTCTACGTCATGCGCTTCCGGCTTCCGGCACGACCGACCTTCACCCACCACAACCCGGCAATATCTCCCTCTCGCTCTCTCGATCTCTCTTTTCTTTATTTCACCTTGGATCTGTCAATCATGTTCAAGGCTTCCGTAATACCAAACCCTTCTCTCTTCACATTCCTTTCATTCCCCATCTATGCCCAAAAGTCCCCTCCCTCGTCTAAGCGTAAAAGCCTACCCTACAATCGTTGTCTGTCCACCTCAATTTCTTCTCTTTTCGTCATATCTCTACCGTCCATGTTTTGTGGTATACCGTATATCTCCGTTTGCTCTAGAGCGTCTTCTGAGTAAGCCTGCAAACCATATCAAAGAGCCAAGCATTGTACAAACAAGTCCCAAAGTCTTGACAGCAAGCTTGATATCAGAATGCATCACCACACAGCAGTGACCCAGGCGTTTGCCAAACTACCGTCACGTGCCTACCCGTCTTAGCGTGTTGCTGACCATGTGCGCCCTTATAACGTCAACTCACCTGGGAACACCACCGCCCTCACTCCTCATATCCTCACCCCATCTTGACAGAGAGCGCTATGACAGGCCAATCCTCCAATCGCTTTGCGCTTTTCGCCGATACCGATGGCGATGCCGGTTATGATGACAGCTTTGATCCTGAGGCTGGGAAATCGTACTCGACCCGCAATTCCTTTGTAACCCAGGCCACCGATGATACCGCTTCATGGCAAGAGGTCAAGCGCCATGGGCGAGCTCAGAAAGTGAAGACAGGAACTATTCGCGACCTACGGCCGATACCGTCACCAGCTATTCAGCGCCAAAATCATCGCGACGTCTCCAATTCTTCTGATCGTCTAGACCCAACCCGAGACAGCAACGCCTCCGACAAGCCCAATGTGCATGAGAATTACTGCGGTGTATGCAACCATCGTTACGCTAACAAACAATCCCTCATAGACCACATCAAGCACAGTCCCAGAGCGCATCAGAACTTTTGCAATCTCTGCAAGCGCGTCTTTAAAGACCGCAACGGTCTGAAGAACCACGTCGACAACTCAAAAGGTCATGACGTCTTTTGCAATCTGTGCCTGAGCGCCTTCAATGATCGATGGGGGCTCAAGAATCACTTTGAAAACAACTACGCCGTCAGTCATGAGTTTATTTGTTTGACATGCTTGCTAGGCTTCAGGTCGAGGGTAGAGTTGAACCAACATCTACAGACGGCCGCGAAGCACGTGTGGTGCAACACTTGTCATCATAGGTTCAGGAACCAAGATGAGCGAGATGCTCACTGGAAGACGACGATCAGTGAGTCAATTCTGACATGTATACTCTTGAAAAGTGTTTTGATACGCGGAATCCATACCTGTACACCTTTGCGAATCTAGCTAACTCGACACAGTGCACAAACACTGTCTTCAGCCAGGTTGCGACTTCGACACATCCACTTCAGCTGAGTTGGAGAAGCACCTCGGGAAGGACCACTTCCAGTGCGAAGGCTGCAAACTTATATTTCCTAGTGGCACGAAGCGCGGCCTCCACTACCAGAAATGCGTAAATCACTCCCAACTCAGACCGCACTAACTATTTCCCCTGCTACCTCTCCTATGAACTTGACTGACTTTGTACAATAGACTTTCGATGTTCCATGCCCGGATTGCGGCTTGCTTTTCCCTGGTCAGGTGAGCTTGGCTGCTCACACCGCGTCGTGCTTCTGCTGCACCCAATGCAACTTTCGCACCAACACTGACGAAAAATATCAAATTGTGAGTCAACGCACAGTTTAAATCAGAAGCAAAGCAACGCTTTGAATCGTTCAACAGCTAAATAACCCCTAGCATCTCACAAAGCACACAGACCCTGGCTCCCCTCTCCCATGCTGGGCCTGCAAATCCACATTCGATACACCTACCCTCCTCATCTCTCACCTCGAAACCTGCCCCTCGATCCCATCGACACTCCTCCTATCAATCCTGGGCAAATGGTGGTACTCACCTCTCTACATGGACCTCGACATGCACGCCCAAATCCGACGCAACGAGATGAACTTCGACTTAAAGCAGCTAGCGGCCTGGGCAGACCAAGGCATCCTACACCCATATATATGCCGCGCCGATGGGTGCGAGGGGAAGACATTTTCCAAGCTCAGTGAACTTGCCAAGCATGTTGAGGGCAGCGACTGCACGTGGGATCTCGAGCGTTTGAGGCTGGATTCCTTAAAGGTGGAGTTCGATAGGGTTTGGCCTGCCAGGAAGGACAGCGTGGCTGAATCGGTCGAATAGGTGCGGTGGTGTCCTTGATCTTGCATAGCTAGTACACAGTCGAGTGTTCTTGCTCAAGTATTGGCTTGTAGGCCTAGGATTCTTGGTCGATAGATGAGAGGTGTAGTTGCTATTCTTGGTTTTTACCGAGGCCTAGCAATCCGGAATGATGATTCTCATGATTTTTCCAAGCATGTAGATGAATCTATCATTGTATGAATTTTGATTGTGTCTCGTACGATTCCCATTATGACTATACTAATGGCCAGTACATCGCAAACCCCAAGTTTATACGTAGCGTAAATGGTGTTGATAACACCTATACACTTTATGGCAAGACCACAGTCAAAGCTCAATCATTGGTTCACGAATCATCGGGACGGGTACATATGTTAAGAGAACCAAATATAATATTCACGAATAACCAATTATAAACACGACCAATGACGAAAAGAAGAACCAAACATAACGACCACATCATCAACCAGTATTCGTAACCCATCCCGGAATGCCCTGAACATGGAAGAAAAATACTTTCCTTCCAACCGCCTCGCTAACCCTCCCCCGAATCCTGTTCCACACATCACTCAGCATCCCATGGATTGGGTCATATCTCTCGTAATCCTCCGGATACCCAAAGATGACCTTCTCCAGATCCGGAAACTCGCAGAGCAGATCGACCAATTCGTCGGCCAATGGAGCCAACGCAGGGCTCCTCTCGTCCTCATTCGCGCTTCGAAGCCAGGTCTTAAACGGGCCTGGCCCCTTCAGATCGTTCTCCGTGACGGTAAGCTTCAAGGTGCGAAGTTTTTTAGCTTTCCGGAGCTGGAACAATACGGGGCTCAGGCCGCCAATCGCATCCAAGAGGTCGTCAGCAATCGTGAGCGACGTCAGGTACTGGAGACCAAAATCGTCTCCTGACTGGAGGAAGCGCATTGTGCCTCGGAGCCTATTGCGCGTCGTGCCGCAATGGTCGATGCTGGTGCACCCGTCGCGGCAGGGCTTGATGGTGAACTTGTTCTGCTCGAAAAAGGCAGAACGGGCTTCGCGGCGGGTGTTGCTGCCCATTAGGCTCAAGTTGATGAGCGCGTTTGTTTCGTCGTTGGCGGAATAGGGACGCTTGCCGAAGAATGGGAGCTTCTTTCTTGACAGGATGCCTTCTGGGAGGTGGAGGCGACCTGTTTGGTCCTCGTTGTACAGGATTGTGACGGCCTTTTCGGCAACGAGGGCGAAGTCGTAGATTCTGTTGCGAATCTCGCCGGGGAGCTTGGTGAAATCCATGGTGGAAGGTTGAGACATGATGTTGTTGTTGGTGTTGTTGGTGTTGGTGATGTTGGTGATGTTGGTGACATTGGTGATATTGGTGATATTGGTGATATTGGTGATATTGGTGATATTGGTGATATTGGTGATATTGGTGATATTGGTGATATTGGTGATATTGGTCATGTTGGTCATGTTGGTCATGTTGGTCATGTTGGTGTTGGTGTTGGTGTTGGTGAAGGGTGGAGAAAGAGGTATGGAAGGGCTTTGGGATTAGTCTTGGTCGAATTTCTGTGTTCGCAGCTGTGTGAGTGAAGAGTCGATGATCTCAAAAAAGTCCAAGGGAAAAGGCTCTTATATGAACCATGGACAAACGAAAGTCCTCTCACTGGCCGAAATTCGCTCCACAGTGAACCGCAATGGTATGGAGGGCTACCACAGAATGTAGAATCCGCTAGTTTCAACATCCAATCATGCATCTATCCGTACTTGGGTAACATAGTCTCCCAACGGAACTAGCATCACTATAGGCAATAAAGAACCATTCAAATATCGTTATAGTCAGAGTTGTGCCGAATGTCGGTTATTCGGTTAGCCTTACGACTTCTTACGGTTTAGCGCATCCCCCACCCCTCAAATGCCTCCACCTTCATTCGCCCACTTCTTTGTTTCATCTTATCATTCCTGTTATTTTGAGGCGTTGGAAACAGCAAAGAGAGATAATGACGAAGATTGATGGAGCAGAGATTGCGAACCACAGTACGAAGAAGTCGTGCTGGATAGTGTTGGACTCGGGTGTCTACGACGTCACGTCATTCCTAGGAAAGCATCCTGGTGGTGCTGCAATAATATTGAAGCAGGCCGGGACGGTCAGAGTGACAGCTCCAGAGCGTTGAATGAGGACTGACCTTGCGACTAGGATGCCACTGAAGAGTTTGCAAAATATCATTCGCTGACCTACGTGAACGATCTACCAGCAGGAAGTTTTCTTGGCACTATCGATCCTGACACGCTCGGAAACCTCAGGACTGTGAAAGAAGAGACGCCGACACCAGCATCGGCTGGAGACACTAGCAATGGAGTTCCTCATGTGAGTCTCTGTGTGTCATGCCAGGACTTTGAAAAAGCAGCAAAGGCCGTTCTTCCACGCAAAGCATACGTCTATGCATCTGGATCGGCGAACACCGGACTCTCGCTCAAATCCAACCTCGATGATTGGGGACGCATAAACTTTCGCCCCCGCATCATGCGCAATGTTGGAAATGTAGACATGCGTAGATCTATATTCGGGCATTTGGCTTCAACTCCATTCTACGTCTCGCCAATGGGTACTTTGGGTGCCCTTCATCCCGGCGCGGAACCAGAAATGGTCCGAGGCGCCGTACGAAAAGGTACACACATGGTCCTCAGCACTGCCTCAACAAAAGACGCAAAAGCGATCATGCAAAGTTACATTGACGAGCAGAAGCGATTCAACAACGCTAGTCCAACGCAGCTATTTTTCCAGTACTACATGCCAACGGACCGCAAGAGAGCCATCGAACTCTTGCATGTTGCAAAAGAATGCGGTTACAAGGGATTGTGGATCACTGTCGACACGGCAGTTCTCGGTAAGCGTTCAGCAGACCGCATCTTGCAGGCCGAAGAAGCGCTCGCTCTGGGTATAGAAGCGGAAGAAGCCGCAGAGTGGGAGAGTAACAAGGATAATACCTTCGCGTCTGCCATTGGTGGACGCGTTATATCCGGTCAGATCAGTCCTCACCTGGCCTGGGAGGATCTTGAATGGATTCGCAAAGAGTGGGATGGGCCTATTGTTCTAAAGGGTATACAATGCGCCGAAGATGCGAAGCTAGCATATGAGTATGGGCTGAATGGTATTCTTCTCAGCAATCACGGTGGAAGACAAATACACACGGCGCCTAGTGCCTTGATGACACTGTGTGAAATACGAACGTACTGTCCTGAGATTATGGGAAAGATGGAGGTTTTTCTTGATGGAGGATTGAGAGATGGAAGCGATGTGCTCAAAGCGCTGTGTTTGGGAGCGACGGCCGTGGGTGTAGGAAGGCCATTCTTGTACGCACTTGCAGCGTATGGGGCTCGAGGTGTAGAGCGATGCATCGATGGTGAGCATATTTCGTGGGAAATTGCCTTGGCTGAGAGATATGGCTGACTGACTCAATACAGTGCTCATAGATGAACTCTCGATTGGCATGTGCCTCCTCGGCGTCACTTCTCTCGATCAACTCAAACCCGAAATGGTCAACGCATCTAGATTGTTGAACGAGATGTGGAGGCCAGAAAACCTACGTAGTCGACTGTAGATCATGATACATACTAGATCATTTGCAGGCTCCCTGGATTTCTCCAGGCCATCAACCCTTGAATAGTACTGCTAACGTACACACGAGCTTCTTTCACTTTGATCTATTTACTAAAAAAAGGAGTTCCACGGGAGTGTCGCGATCACGTGATTCACTGCGAGTCCTGGAGCTCTGAAGCTGACCCAGCCTTTGGGCTTAATAATTTGTACTACCTAACTAACCCCGCAATCGTAGTCTATGCTTACTTCGACGCTATCCATATCGTCTTCTAGGGTACCTCTTACTTGTGACATTCAACACTAGGGTTATCCCAGTTGCGAAATAAAACTCCCTGTAAACCATGCTGTAATACAGGCTAGGTCAGAGGCACCTATACTTTCGACCCACGATGCTACGGCGAACGCAGTGTAATCATGGTCGCATCTCAAGGCTCTAGAGGGGACATGCGTTGGCGAAGGAACCATCTTCCTCACGGATTGAATACTCCCATGGCAACCTTGTTCCTTCTTGAGAATCATTACCGCCGTAGACTGATAAGACGATCCAGCAAACCATACAAATGGTGAGTGCCGTACGATCTTGCGAATCTCCGTCATCTCGATGTCCTCAGCCTTGTGCCCTCCACGAACGAATCGACGCATGGCCTGCATATGAACCGGTGAGAGTCTGGTTGATTCTGAGTTGTCGGCCTGTGAATATGGACAGCCTGGGCCCCTCTATGAACTCTCTCTCTCTATCTCTCTCTCTGCCTGATCATGGTGTTCTAGCCTATTTACTATCGCTCCTCAACACTATCGCACACTTTATGGATCCGCTCTCGATCACTTCCGGCATTATAGCGGTTCTCACCGCTTCAGGAAACACATTGCAAGGCTTGCAAAAGATCGCCGACCTGCGACATCGAGACAAAGAGTTCACAAGGCTTCGGCATTCTGTAAGAAGCCATCACGACTCTTCACGACATTCCGAACGTAAACTCACTTATGGGAAACAGGTAAATTGCATCCGCCTTCTAATGGGCAGCATTGAGCTGTCACGCGAAGACTTTCACACATGCAATATCGAGACTGAACGCTTCCAAGACTGCGTCAGCGTCATAAACACTCTCTGCACCCACGCGGTCGATGATCTTTTCGAGCTCGACATTCTGCTAAATGAGATCGCACCTACAAAAGGATCCAAGCCCTCGAAGGCAAAATGGATACTCCGGAAGCCGAAGTTGGTCCATTTGGCGGACCAGGTCATGGGCATGACGCACGCTTTAGCTGCGGCGCTCCTTGTACTCCAGGGTATTAATATATCTATTATGACACAATCCGTTTCAGTGGGGATGGACGCACTACTATCGAAGCTTGATCAGTTGGCCGAAAGCTCTCCTGGTAAATTCGACAATGGCAATATACACCTGATCAGCGACACTGAGAGCAAGGCTTTCTCGCAAGAATCAGAACAATCCAAAGACTTCCAGGTCGATGATTCAACATTCTGTTCCGACACCTCCAATGATATCAGTGGCTATCATAGTTCACTTCCAATAAATTCCACGTGCGAGAATTCATGCCCATGCCAGTGTCACAGCGTCAGCCAATTCCGCATTCCAAACTGGGCCAGACACATCGTGGGCTCCCTCGAATTCTACGGCAACGGATCCATCTGGCTCAAACGTCGTCCCTGTGACCGAAAAAACTGTCACCGGAGCGGTTCGATGCAGATACAAGTCTCGTATCACGGGCCAGCCTGGACCCTGCTCAAAAACTTCGTAGTGTATGCAAATGCACAGAGTACTGGAGGGTTCAGACCTCTCTTTAACCTTTCATTTCCTAGGATAATTCCGCTCACTGCTGTCGTTTGGAGTGTCGTCGAGTTGGGCAACATGGCTGAGCTACGACGCCTTTTTTCACTCGGGCTCGCATCTCCGTTCGATGAAGCTACGAATGGGGTTTCACTTCTTAAGGTAAGTCTTCACCCGATCAGGAATTTCATGACTAAGTTCTGGAAAGTATGCATCGCTCAAAGGGCAAAGTGAAGTATGCAACCTATTACTCCAACACAAGGCCGATCCCTACCTGCGCGATAGCACAGGAATGTGAGTCCATCTCCTCAGGCTAGACGTGGAAGTTCAGTGACCCTCAGTATTATCTGGACTTGGTAACAGGTATCATGTTTCTAGACGGATAGGTGCGCTTTCATCTCTGAGCACTATGCTAATAAGTTCAGTATGGCCATTCAGCCTGGGATCGATCGAGCTCTCACTGGAAACACAATAGTACACAGTAACGGTCAAAGCACGCTAAATTTTCTCACAGAGGAAAACCTCCAACAGCAATGTTTCTCCGTGATTCACTGCATTGTGTTGCAGCTTCTTCACCATGATCTCTCGGTCGCCTTGAAATTTTATCATGGAGACGTAGACGCCGTTGATGTGAATGGTCGCACCGCGTTACATTGGGCTGCTTGGCGAGGAGACGAATCGAAGATGAAACTGCTCATTCGACATGGTGCAGACGTTGATAAAACCGACCACGAAAGATATACCGCTTTGTCTAGGGCTGCCTCAGCTGGAAATCTTGAAACAGTGAAGATATTGCTACATGCAAAGGCATCTATGAGCATCAAAACGATCTGGGGCTCCCAACCGATACACCTGGCCAGCGAGAACAAGCTGAACGGGCACAAGATCGTCAAAGAGTTTTTAACAAGAGGAGCAGACCCGAACGCATACAGCCCTGGATCCGGAACGCCTCTTCACAATGCAGCAAACTGTGGGTCCATGGCAACTGCGGAAATGCTTGTTGCCCACGGTGTAGATATCGATGCTATTGGAGAGAACGGCGACACTGCTGCCATGGTAGCCCTCTACTGCTGGAACGAAGACATATTTCTGTACTTAGCTGAGAAAGAGGCGAGATTGGATGTGGTCAATAACAGCGGGCACAACATATTGCAGCTTGCTACCTGGACTGCTAGTACCAAAACGTGGGACCTGCTTGCCGAACTTGCGACAAGTGCTAGGCTTGGTTCAGTCGATCCGGGGGCACTACATGATGGTCATGATATACAGTGTTGCTTTAGAGAGTGCCGGACTCTGTGGTATGTTGGTAAACGAGAAGATGAGGAAGTGGAGAGAGCGAGCTTTGACCGGATGATCAGAAATCAGAACCTTTGCTATTGATCTCTTAGGCGAGAGGAAGTATGAAGGGCATATAAATTGACAAGGTTTCATTGTACCAGCAGACTTTTCGTCTCCAACGAATCCATTAGATATCGCTCAGATTTGCTCGAAAAGAGCGATTGCTCAGCCACGTGACAGCGTGACAGCGTGACAACGCCAAACTGCCAAGCTGCATGGTGTCTCCGCGCTAGTTACTAAGCAGTTCCTACATCATCGTGCCAAGGGCTCAAATGTTCGTTTACATATGCATTGCACCACGTGCAGACATACTTGTACGTACATACTAAGTTACGCCCTGCAGACCGTCTTTTTTTTCAGTCCATAGGAAGTACATGCCCTCGCCCCTCTTTTAACACCTCTGTTGTGGTGATGCAAACTAGTGCAGTTTTACGCGGACTTGGGTCAATACAATGTACTTCGCACTAATGGACGAGTAGGCACCATCTTGGCCTAAGTCTGCACCACCACACCACCTCCTGCTTGTGCTTAGATATAGGGCGGCGCGGCGGGATGGTATCACCCGCTAGGGCAGGACGAAGGAGGATTGCAGATCGCCTGCCAGGTCATCGCGCTAGCATTTGCTCCTGAAGCGGCTCACTTTACCGCCTTTGATTCGTTGTGCCGTCGAACTCTCCAAATTCTCGCATGCTGCCATGTCCTAACTTTGACGGCCGAGGGCCCGCCTCCTTGTTACTATGTATGCATGTTTGTATGCATAGATATATGCATATCTTATGCATATTTTATGCATACAAACATGCATGTATATCTACTAGCTCCTCAAGAACTCCAAATCATCGGTGAAGCTGAACACCGGATGTCAGGATGAAGACCTGCCCATGCATTCTTCACGCCGCCCCCCTATAACCCTCCATACCATTGTAGCCAATAGCTTCAGGTAGAGTGATGTGGATTGGGGCTAGCGGAATGGCCTTTTTGGAGTGAGGATTGGCTACAATGGCTTGGAGGGGGAAGTGGGGAGGGAGAGGGGGGCGTACGTCAGGCATTCCGCTGCAGCGCTGCGACGTCCACACTTGATCCGAGTAGACTGACAATCCATTTGTTAGCCCTGCCCTTTCTGTACCTAGCTACGTATCGTAGTGCCTTGCGAAGACATTCCTTCTGGTAAAGTTCTGTTCTCAAAGCCCAGTGTTTCATGTTGATTCAGCACCCGTCACTGCAAATGCCGTCTCTACCACTCGATCACCAATTCCACTCCCATGTTGTCCTCGCTACAGTAATAGTGGCACGAAGTGGATGACAAAAGTCTAGACGGTGAGTCAAACGCCGCAAAATTACAATTTGAAAACCCGACATGTTATTTTTAGCGCTGTACTAGGTATCTCAACTCATCATGCATGTTATTGTCAACCACGCCCTCGAAACCTGCCCTCGATACGTAATACTAGCACTATCCAAGACTATCCACTGGTGGCTTGCTCAAGTCACCAATTGGCCCACTCAAGCCTGCAACACCCTTTCCACTTCCGCCGTTGGAACGACCTAAAGTCGCACATCAGTAAGTGAACCAGCACACACGCTTTTTTAGCGACGAGAGCTTGGAGACCTACTTGAGAAGATTGTATTGTTGAGAATTTTGTCCACATCTATTTCTGTGAATTTCGAGTTTATGCTGGTTTCGTAAGCTTTGTCGTTTACCTGGCTAGCTATCAGCTTACATACTCGTAAACATTGTGCTTCATTTGAACACGATAGATAGTGCTCCGCACATTCGTGGGACATGTGGTGATCATGCTGTCGATTTGCCTGGTAGTGGTGGCAGGTTCCATGGTATTTGAGGGTTGAGGGTGGGGTATTGAGATCTGCTGGTACAATGGACAACGCGTCGCGATCAAAGACAATGCCCGAGCTATTGTGGGATTTTTCGTAAAAAATATATGAAAGTTACAAGATAAGAATAGGGAGATGATGTTCTCAATAGCATATGGACGAAGGGGTCTTTATATGTTCTCAGTAGGCCCGGAACTTGGAAACTGACACGCTATCCACAACTAGCGGCATAGACGCGCTTCAAGGACGTTGAACTTAGTACATGCAACAGTGGCAAAGGTGACGCTCGGCGGAGTATTTCGTATGCTCGCCGCGGATCTACGCGTGGGCGGCGAGGGCCACTCACTTCTGCGAAGCCCCGGCCGAAGCCTACTCGCACCAAGCATCCCACCATATCCGTGCCAACCCAACAAGCCACACAACGCATCCGCAATCCAAGTTCGGTAGGGGAGGGTAGCGGTGTATGCTTGTGCAATCAGTGCGTGGTAACGTTTCACTGTGTGGATCTTTTCTGTATCCCGCGCTCTTTCGTTCTCGCTAGAGGCAGTCACAGCCTACCATAATGGAGGACATTTTGTCTCGATTACTAAATGACGGAACGTTGCCGAGATTCTACTTCTGAATATTTTACATTTTTTTGTCCTGGTTGTCTAGGGGATGATGCATGGTGGGTTTACGGATCAGGGTCCCCTGCCTTCTCGCCAACTCACATTGTCAACCCATTGAGAGCCGCCTCAACATCCAAGCTCTCAATGGACTGGCAAAGGCCTACATATACAAGGGGCTCGATCGAGACACTTGTGATGTATGCATCATCTGACTATAGTTTGCAATGCTTCGAAGGCAGCGTTAAGACGCAGGTTCCCGATTGTGCGTTGGCAATTTTCTTTGCTTCTCATTCTAGGCACCAGATACTAAAGACACCATTGTCAGTAAATGGCGGCCGGAATGAAAAGCGCGGCCCGCCAGGATTGCAAGTTGATGCGGAGCTGCATGATCCATGCAATACGATAGCCGTTGAGACTTGAATGAGTGGACAAGGCTTGCTACCCAGCTGAGAAAAACGTGGAATTTGTGCGGCGGCCTTACGTGTATTGACTCAACTGTGGATGGTGCCGTCAGCAGCAAGCTGGCTGACGGTACTCGACTGCAGATAAACATTAAGCTTTGCAAGCGCATTCAAAGAAGCGGGTAACTTGCATGCTTGCTTCCAGCTTGTTACTCTCCCCGATTTTGTTCTGCCAGGCACATGTACAATAGATTTCAACGTAAATGGTGATAGGACGTATTCACCGCGTTATTGTCACTGTATACACCGCACCAATCGCAGTTTAAGAATGGTCTTTCTCATCGTACGAGATCCGTAGTCTCGGCACAACGACGATAGAGTCAGCCTTGACGGAGCAGAGAAGTTTTCACTAGGCCGGTCACTCCCACCACATCTTGGCGGTGGCGGTGGGCAGGGGCAAAAGCAGGAGCAGGGGCGAGGAACGCGCCGTCGACTCGTATGTATGGGTGACACGGTGGATCCCATACTGTGTTGTATCTAAAACAAACTGGTTGTAAAACCGTTGTCTATAGCGTTTGAATCTCGTTCAAACTCTTTGCAAGACAGAAAAACGTTTGGAACCGAGAGTCGGATTGAGATGAGGGCAGTCCGCCGAAGATTGTGGGCGCTGTAGGATTGCGGTCGATTTAATCTATCTAGGTAGGCTAAGCGACTAGGTACCGGAAACCTAATTCCAGGAGCCCTATTACAGCAGCCTAAGTCTAGGTATCATGCAATAATTATTTTTAACAAGGAAAATCAAATCTTCTAATATTACCCTACTACCTGCTACCTACTACCTACTACTTACTATTAATTATTAAAGTAAATACTACCTATATACATTATACTAAGTTATTATTTATACTATAACTACTAGATACTATAACTTACTATAGTTTACTATAACTACTATATCCTTACTATAACTACTAACATACTTCACAAGCAAGCAGCGCACCCAAGCAAGTAGTATACTCTACTAAGGTAACTCACCTTTATAGCAACTTTATATAACACTATAATAATTTAGTAATATATAGAAAATAAAATAGAATTATTTAGACTTATTACTATCCTTTATATCCTTAATTTTTACCTTATAGGTGTAGGAATTATACCTAATTTTACTATAAGTACTATAGTACCTCTCTTTATATACCTTTTTTATAAGCTTCTTACTAGCGTTATAACTACTACCTACTTTTATAGTAACTAACTTAGATACTTTACTAACTATAAAAGTCTTCTTTATCTATATATACTACCTTTTATAGCTTTTATACTTTATAGCTATATTAGTTATATCTTAAAGGCGCGTTAGTTCCTTGCCTACTAATACTATTTTATAAGCTATCTACTAGGTGCTTTTTAAAAGCTAGTTAACCTTTTTATCTAAAGAGCTTATAGGAGACCCCTAGTACTTTTAAATACTATTTTAAATAAGTATAAATTAAGCCTCTATCTTATAGGTATTATATAGTATCTTTACCTCCTAGGTGATATTATCTTACTATAGTAGAGTAGGTATATATAGCTTTATATTAAGCTTTAATAATATAGCCTCTAGATTATATAGGGTAATTCTAGCGCCTTAGAAGCCTATATAGATATTCTCCTTTATAAACG
>JAFISD010000281.1:0-27927 GCA_022560085.1 Helminthosporium solani | reverse complement strand
GAGCAGCACCAAAGGCGGAGGGTGGAAGGGCTGGTGAGGCCGCACCAAAGACAGAGGGAGCAGCGCCAAAGGCAGAGGGTGCAGCGCCAAAGGCAGAGGGTGCAGCACCAACAGCGGAGGGAGCAGCACCAAAGGCGGAGGGTGGAAGGGCTGGTGAGGCCGCACCAAAGACAGAGGGAGCAGCGCCAAAGGCAGAGGGTGCAGCGCCAAAGGCAGAGGGAGCAGCACCAAAGGCGGAGGGTGGAAAGGCTGGTGAGGCCGCAAAGGCCCCCAAACCCGCAGCAGAGGGTCAGAAGGCGGAAGGTGGGAAAGCTAATGGCGTCACTGTCATGGCTAGCAACTCTACTGGAAAAGCCGAGCCCGCAGAAGGTGCAAAGAAAGGGGCAGAAGCTCAGAAAGAAGGACAGAAGCCAGCGGGAGAAGCTATTGCTGAGCTCACTGGCAGTACAGGAGGTGCTGGTACCGAAAACCAACCTGGACGTGCTGAAGGAGAGGCTGCTAAAGCCGAAGCCCTCGCCGAAGCTGGACAGACCAAAGGAGCCAGACCTGCAGCAGAGGGAGCCAGACCTGCGGCAGAGGGAGCCAGACCTGCGGCAGAGGGAGCCAGACCCGCCGGTGAGGCTGCAGCAAAAGAGGGCGAGAAGAACGGCAACAAGGCGGTCGAGGAGTCCGAGCGGTTCTCAGAGGGTTTTGGCATCTCGCTCGACGCGAATGGCAACGCTGTCAACTCAGGAGGTAATTTGGGCATCACCCAAGGCTCTGATGGAAGCAAGTCTGTTGGTGGATCAAATGGAATCAACATTAGTACGAATGGGCAGACAACTGTGAAGGGTAACGAGAGAAATGAGAGGGAGTAAGCGGGCCTGGAGCGGAGCGTTTGCCCACCCCATGATTGAAATGGTCCACAGGATGGAATACAAGTTTGTATCGAACGCGGAATTAGCAACATAGGAGAAGTTTGATATACCGATTAGAAAAGCAACGAAACGGTACAATGTACAACGATCCTCCCAACACTCTATAATGCCATGGCGAAAATTTGCATGCTTTTTTGCAGTACCCCGTTTCATTCCCGACTTATGTGATCCTTGTTGCGTTGCCGATTCCAACAACGTTGATAAGTTTCACACTTTCGATACCACAGCCCTGCAATCCCGCCCACTTATGTAGATACAATAACGTCGTTTACTCAAAAGGAGACGCAGTAAGTACACAAGCACTTAGCCACGTGCTAGCCTGCATCATGACGATCCTAATATGTGCGTAGTAGCATATATATTGACAACTATGGGTAACCAACGAAGCCACCATTTCCGAATGAAACAATGCTGACTCTGGGTCGCATGGGCAATACAATCAACGAGTGCGGTAATAAGAAGCAGCAAAGGCCAAGTTTTCACGGTAGATTTTTTTCATTGTTTTGTACACCACTGTTTCAACGGTGAATATAGTGTTACCTAAATAGATTTACAGTTCCCCTACGTTTTCACAACTTTAGTCTCTCGTTTTTGTTTTTGTTTACCAGGGTTTCCTTCGTTTGCATTCGTCTGCCTCCCAGAAGATCGCAACACAATGCGGCTATCAATAGTGACCTCTTTTGCAGCTCTCCTCCCGACTGTCGCTGCCCATGCTCGTTTGACCAAGATCACGACTTCGAAAGACGTCACATACAGCGGCTGGGATCCTGCAATAGCACAGTCTTCTGATCCTCTACCTAAGCTCGCCGCCTGGTCTGCCTCAAACTTAGGCAACATCTTCGTCAAGCCGTCCGAATTCAACTCTTCCGCCATAGCATGCCATTGCAATGCTACCCCTGGAGCCCTCCACGTCAATACAACCGCGGGCGACACCTTGGAAATGCAGTGGAACGAATGGCCAAACTCCCACAAGGGGCCTGTACTGTCGTATTTGGCAGCATGTAACGGAAGCTGTGCGGATGCGGACAAGGACATGTTGGAGTGGGTGAAAATCGATGAGATGGGATGGTTGAACAGCTCGGGATGGACTGCTTTGGGTGGCACGCGGGCATCGGATGTATTGGTTGCAAACAATGCTTCATGGCAAATCAACTTCCCGAAAGGCTAGCGGCTGGGAACTATGTGCTGCGGCACGAGATTTTGGCCCTTCATGTTGCGGATGAGGTGAATGGCGCGCAGGCGTATCCACAGTGTGTTAATATCAGGGTCAATAGAGGAGCGGCGGAAAATCCAGAGGGCAAGAAGCTAGGCGTGGGAGTTGTGGGTAGTAGGCTCTATTCTCTGAGAGATAAGGGTATACATGTCGACATACATGGAGATATCACGGGCTATAGCATTCCAGGGCCAAAGCTGTGGGGCTTTGCCGCGCCTTTGAAGCAGCCCAACGAAAAGCGATGATGACGAGAGCAGAGGAGGATGTGGGGGCAGGAGATGTGGACACAAGGAAAGTCAAGCCATAGCAGTAGCGGGACGTGTACAGCTCAGGCACTTCACTTTAAAGCAGCATCGCATCTTCAAACTCTAACGAGGCTATCTTATGAGATTGCGAGCTAAAGTAATCTCCTGTAGTGGTTGGATGCGTCAAGGACCACAACATTGGTGGGCTATGTGGACAGAACTTGTATTACTGTAGCCAATATAGCCACAATACTGTGACGGTAGGTTCTACAAAAGGAACTCCTACAGTATCTTTGGGAACACTGGGATATTTAACCGTGACAAATACAATATTTCCAATAAAGAGGGATCTAGCAATGTGAATTTAGACACAAACCGAATGTTAAAAATTTCCTCCAGTGTGTCGAGCTGTGTCTTGCAGCCACTGGCGAATTACATGCCAATGCCCAGCTGACATGTCGCGGATATGGTAGGCGTAACAATACCCAGGTTATTTTGATCCGAATTCGAGAGGAGAGGGAACGAAAAGTTGAAGAGGAGTAACGAGCAGACCCGAGATGGGCGTGGGGTGTTTATAATTTTACGACATGGCTGCTGCCGTTAGATGATACCTAGGCCGACACACGTTAAAAACGAGTACTACACCGACCAAATTGTGGCATTCGAGTTTGTAAGCGAGATAACCTGGCTCGCGTGTTGATGAGAGCTTTCGTACAAGAATTAATGATCCAAACATAAAAGGAATTGGTGAGCGAGTGTATGCGTGATTGAGTTGAAGAATATCTCAAGTCGTATTAAGTCTACTACTTGTGTCCGAGAGCTCTGTAGGACCCAAGAAGCCTTGGACTCTTTATTTAGTGAAAGACAGATAGCTCTACACTAGAATAGCAGTTGTATATCTCAGTATCATTTTCACCTTGATTATTCAAGGTTATCATGCTTACTACTCCTGTACAAAATCAAAACACACCTTCGAATATAATCAACAGAGACATGTATGAATATAAAGTTGTCTCACCGTATGCTTGAATTCATGGTATCTAAGGTAGCTCAAATGGACATTAGCTATTTCAAATAGCTAGGCGCAATGCTACACCAAATTTTATAGAAAGACTTCAAGGTTGATCTCTACAGTGCTCACAGGGTATCTTCAGGATTGGTCAGCCTGGGCCACTTTCAATGGTAAGCTGATGGAGGGAAGTGCTTACGGTAATTCGAACTTCTGTAGTACCGAAGGATGCAAGATACCAAAGACGCCAATCGTGTGATGTTTGCCATCAAGGTTGAGCTTGATCGAGGCTGAATGTCCCTTAAGGAAGGTTGGGTCTATGTAATTAGTAAATTGTCTTGAAACGAATAGCAGGATACTCACCATCAACCTCCTCGATCCAGTAGCCGCCCAAAAGTGGGTTCTTCAAGCCATCTTCCCGTGTGATGAAGGCGGACCTGAGCATCAGCATCAATCTATCCAGCAAACCATGTACTTGTTCGAAGCCGCTCGTCTTGCCCATAATAGCTGCTGCGAAGTGCCGCTCATTCCTACTCTTCCTCTCCTGCGACAAATCTATGAAGCCAACGTCGCTGACCTCGAATACTTTGATAGGCACTGCATGGTGCTTGTTCGAGTTGATTGTCTTGAGAAGGCCGGGTAGAAGTGATGTACGAACGATTTGGTATTCCGCAGTTTTTGGGTTTGCGAGTTTTACCGCAGTGTTGCCATCGTCTTTTCGGTTGAGCCACTCAAAATTTTCCTCGTGTGAACAGAGGATAAGGGGCATGGCCTCTGTCCACCCTGCTGCCGCCGACTCCAAGCGTACAATATCACCAAGCTTGTTGATGGGAAGGGGTGCGGCCACTGCCGCTGATTTGTTGGGATAGTATCGTGGTAGCTTGTTAAAACCATATGCAATGGCATAGTCCTCCATGATGTCGGCCTGGTGTAGTACGTCTGCTCGTGTTATAGGTACCAAAACATGCAACAAGTTGCTGTCCTCTTGCGATGGTCGTGCGTCGTAGCCCATCTTGGCCAGAAGTTTGGCTATCTGATCTGGGGAGAGGTTCAAGCCGGTAACTTGATTAAGATAGTCGATCTCGACGTGCATCTCTCGCGGCGTAAGACCGGGAGATTCTCTTGTCTCATTGTTGTGCGGCGAGATAATCTTGAGCGGCTCTATCGACTCTGCGTATTCGGCAAACATTGCGACAAGGATGTGGTTCACGACCTCGACCTTGGTCCTGTCCAGCGCTGTAATCTCCACTAGAACGTTCTTTGTGTCGAGGGTAATCTTGCTATGATTTCCATTGATGATAGGGGGGAGCGACAGGACAGTACGATTTGAGTCATAGATGACAGGATATACGGGTGAGTCACGGATGATGTGCAAGTAGCGGCCGAGATGTTTGTCTTTCTACAACAGAAGGTCAGCCTGGGCTTGGCCAAGAAATAGGCCACTCACGTCGTAGAAGTCCATGAGCTGCTTGGCATCCATCTCCTGCTTCTGGTTCAAAGGGGTGAACTTGATCTGCTCCGGGGGCAGAGCTTCGTATGTAAAAGGACCCTTGATCGTGTCCAGGTCATGTGTGCCTATGGAGACCAAGGTCCGCTGACGCGCGAGATTCTGGTGAAGCTTGTCCTGTAGGGCAATGAAGGAGTCATACGTCTCCTGGGTGAAGGTTATGTTGCGCAACACCACGCCCGAGCACAGCGGGCGGATCCTGGCCGTCTCCTCCTTTATCGTGAGCGTCTGCAGCTCTCCCGACTTGGGCGGGGTCAGCGTCCACCTAGGCAGCTGCTGCTTCTCCAAGAAGACGCGCAGGTTCAGCGCAATGCCCTCGAAGCATAGCATGTCATATCGATTGGCGGGAATCTCTATCTTGAGCTGTGGCGGCTGCGCTTGGTCTTCGGGCTTCGTGCTCTGGCTCGTATCCTCATCCAATTCAATGCCGAATTCGAAGCATAGCTCGTCAAACTCTTCCGTGGTGTATTCCCTCCCCAGCTCTCTGAAGAGGGCGGCCTTGTCGACAGATATGGTGGGCATTTCGGGCGACCTTCCTCGATGCTACGTGAGACGCGGTAGGGGATATGGCTGTGTTCTGTGTCGGGCGAGTCCAAGTCCCCCGACAAGAGTCAGTCAATGGGATGTTACGGGGTATGTAGATGCCGGGGCAGCTCGGATGGAATGGCTGAGGGGAATCTGTTACGTGATACAGAAGCCTCGGGAGCTTCTACTAGAGAGCAGATCGTTTATGTTGATTCCCTTTTTCTGCTTCGTACATTGCCGTGTGTCTGTTCTGACTCAATCCGAGAAATCGAAGCCCCACCGGATAATTGTCGGCCCGGCGCCTACCCCGCCAAACAGTCGAGTCCACGATGAACATTCTATTCGAAAACTGTTCAACAAGTCACGCTTATATATAACATGTACATGTATGAGGCTTTCCACTGGTTTTGTTTGGTATTCGTGAAATTTTTACACACAGTCTTCCGTAACTGTGGTTACATTCCAGCTGCATACCTACCGCGTCGAACGCCTCCCGATGCTCTTCGTTGATTGATTCCAAGTATAGCAGTCCACCAATGCTTTATATCACCTCTCTCTCTCTCTCCATACCACGACCAAATCCCCAACCCATAAACAACCCATTAAATGACTATAGCGCTCCGTCCAGACGATCCCGATGCATGCCCGTGACAGTGCCTTCCTCCACGTATTCGCTAAATGAAACTCAAATGATACCGTCTTCCCTTAGCCTATGCCCAGCACATGACCCCGGGTCGGATTGAAAGAAAAAGAAGAGAAAAAGACAGATCCCGGCGACGAGGCCATCCTAGGTGCTGCTAGCGGGGAGCGTAAGGGGAGAGAGGGGGGGAGCTCGTGGCCGAGAAGTTAGGCTCGCTGTTGCTGAATCGAGTACTTGAACGAAGGACGCTTTTAGTCCTTCCAATCCCACACCTGTTTGAGGAAGTGTCCCATGTTGACTTTCTTGGTCTTCATTTCCACCATCCATGGGTGCTCAACCATCCGCCAAGGCGTAGCTCGTCGGGGAGGCTCCTTCTCGAGGCTGATCCATGTTAGTGTATATGCCTTCATGATGAGCACAAGAGTACATACCAGCACTCGATGAAATATTTGAAATTCTCCGACCACTTGATGCCATTCTCGGGTTCATCCTTCAGCTTTGGGATAGGCTGTCGGACGATGTAGGTGAGGAGGTCGATGAGACCAGCGCGAGGGTTCATTTCGGTACCGTCTGCAGGAAAGGGGAACCTGTGTTGGGCGACCTCGAGGAGGGTGACGCCTAGACTCCAGACATCGCTGGTGATGGTATAGCTCTGCCCGGTGATGCGCTCAGGCGCCATGTAATAGGACGTGCCGATGAAGGTATTGGCGTCGCCCTTGGTCCCGAATTCGCCCGAAACCCCGAAATCGCATAGCTTGACTTGTCCGTTCCGACATAGCAGGATGTTGCTGGGCTTGATGTCACGATGGATGATGCGGTGAGAGTGGAGGTAGGTGAGGCCGTTGAGTACCCCCTCTGCCACTTTGCCTAGTACTTTTTCTCCGGTCCTGCCCCCGAGCTTCTTGACCTCGCGGTAGACAGAATCCAGAGAGCCACCCTCGCAGAACTCCATGGCAATGCTTATGGTGCCGGTGCTGTCATCCATGAAAGCACCGTAATAGCAGCAGATGTGATCGCTGGCACAGTTCTTGTTGAAGGAGAGCTCGCGTACAATCTGCTTTTTGACGTCGGGGTCGGGGTTTGTGGTGATGATCTGGGAGGCTTGTCAGCCAAGGCACGCCATGGAAGCAGCGGCACATACCTTCAGAGCGAAGACGGTCTTTCCACCTTTGAGAATGCATTTGGTTACAGCGCCTCCTGCTCCTTCGCCCAGACTCCCCTTCTCTTCAATCATGCCCTTTGCGGATGCTGCTTTCCAGCCCGCATCGTCCAGGTCCTCCACATCCAGCGGGGAGCCTTTCTTCTCGGCCATCTGCTCGAGGTCGGGGAGTGGCTGGCTGCTGTTCTCGCGCTCCATCGAGGGCGCACTCTCGCTGCCGCCCTGCGAAATGGCAGATATCGGATCGGAACCCTGAGGCCTCTGGAGGCCGGGGAAGCCCAACGCAGCCGAGTACGACGAGGCCGAGCCATTTGCTTGCACCTCACCAAAGCTGCCAGACCGTGAATGCGCGCTCGCATCGCTCGAGCCCCCGGCCGAGAGACCCGTTCCAATGCCAATCTGCAGCGGCGGCAGTCCTTTGGGGTGTGGACGTCCCTCGTGCGGGGTGTGGCTGGTGCCCTTGGGAGTCGCTAGACGGAGCTGTGGAGGGGTAGGCCGGCCCAGCGAGGGCACGTCGCTGGCGCCATTTACGACGGGCCTGGCACGCGGCGAGGGTGGGATAGAGAGCCCGAGACAGGGTGTGCGGGCGCCGCTTTGCGAGCGGGCACCTGGGATGGGTGGGCGCAGCAGGGGTGCAGGAGAGGACATTTTGGGTTGCGGGGGCGTCGACTGGCCGTCGACGTATGCCAGCGGCTGCATCTATGTGTTCTTGCGAAGGCGCTGAAGGCCAGACGGGGGAGGGGCCAGCGTCGGCGGGCGAGGCGTGCGCGGGGGGGGTGTGATGTTTTATGTTCTGGGTGTTGCGTGTTGCTGGTGGTCGGTAGGCGAAGGCAACGCAGAGAAGGGTGCGGTGACTCCAGGCCAGGGGATCTTTTTTTTTGAGGAGAAGGAGGGGGTTTATGGAGGTTATGGGGGCGTCAGAAATTGGGGAGCAGCAGCCAACTTGAGGGACTCTGGGACGTGGTGGTAGTGGTAGTGGTGGTGGTGGAATGCAGAGGGTGAGGCGCGTGCGAGTAGGCTTGCCGAGATGTGGAATAGTATAGGCCCAGCCCGCCCTCAGCAGCAGCACTCGAGCGGCGGCGGCGGCGACGGCGGCAACGACAACAAGTGATACGCGCGAGAGCAGTGTTCGGAGGCCTGTAGCAGAAGAAACGGGCACAGGGAACGGATGGCGGAATCTATGGGCAGGGAAACGGGCAGCGGAACGGGCAGTGTAATACGGGCAGAGGAAACAGGCAGAGGAAACGGGCAGAGGCAACGGGCAGAGGAAAAGGACACAGAGACAGGCAGTGAGAGTTACGGGCGGGCAAAAGCAAGCAAGCAAGCAATGAAACGAGCGTGTGAAGACCAAGTGTGCCAGCAATGCTACAAAAAGGGAAGAGGCCGGCAGTGAAGCGCTGAGGTTGCCGCGCACCTTTATCCCTTCTGCCCTTTTTTTGGGTCTCGTTTCATCCCCAATGCAACGTAGACTGCCCTCATTCGAGCGCCACCGTCGGATGCTCACGTACTATGTATGTATGTATGTATGTACTAAATAGCGAGTATACATGTGTGTATATGTATGTAATGTACCTGGGGCCACGCACGGAAACCGTGTCACTCCAGTGTGATGCCCGACTCGAGTCCCGCTCATCATGTACAGTACAAGTAATTAGATAAATCCCTGGCCTCCACGCGTATAACAACTTATAAGCCCTGGAAGCCTGCTGCGCATCGACTCTCGTACCGTCGGTGGCTGACGTTGGACCTGTTGCGCGGTACCAGGAGCCTCTCATCCTCTCTGTCTCGCTGTGCCTCTCTTTTCCCCTGTCGCAAGACGTCACCCTACTACTCGACCAGTGTACGATAATAGATCTCCAATTCGTCCACTGTTTTACCATTTCCTATGGCAAACCCCCTGAGCATTCACTCATTCACTCCTTCATTCATTCATTCATTCAGTCATTCAGTCATTCAGTCATTCAGTCATTCAGTCATTCAGTCACTCATTCATTAGACATCAATCATCCATGTATCCCATCGCGTCCGAACAAGCGGTCCAGCCCCAATCATCCGCCTGCTGCATGACTAAGTGCATCAACACACGGGAGCTGATTCCAGACGTGTGAGATGGATACGATGATAATGCCCAGCAATGTAGCCGGCTCCATTATTAGAAGTCGAGCTCCACTTCCATTTCCACCTCCACCTCCTATACATAGCCTACAGGTATACATAGCCTACAGGTGTCGGAGAGAGCAACCACCGTCGTATCGGCAAGCAAAACAAAGTTCCCGTTGCTGGACAACCTCAGCCCCTTGCCATCAATGGTCTCTCTCGCGGCGTCCTTGCCTCTGCGCAGAATCGTGCGTTTCGCCATAGTGTGGCTACTACTCTCCTTCTTCCTCTACACGTAGAGAACAAAACACAGTTACGACGGCGGATATCTACTCCACAAAGATGGCTACGCGGCTTGGATCAAGCACCTCTTCTTCTTGGGAAACATCAAAAAGAAAACAATCTGTTCCATGTCTGCATCGGAAAACCCATCCGCTGTCGACACCGTCGCATCCGGATACTCGAGGAAGAATCTGGCAGTTGCAAGGCGCATCTCCATGTATGCCAGATGCATGCCCAGACAAACTGCCACCACCATGTTAGCCTCCGAGAGACCGGGCATTTAAGGCAGCCAAGGAACGAACCTCGAGGCCCGCCGCCCCAGGGCATGAATGCATCTTTCATCTCCTGCGTGGGGTTCTCCCAACGTTCGGGTAGAAACCTACGACGGTCAGCCTTGCCACTCATCGGGAAGAGACCACGGTTCTCACTTCTCCGGGTCAGCATAAATATCAGCGTCTCGATGCATACTATACGCCTGCGTCATGACCACTGCCCCCTCGGGGATCCAAACACCGTCAACGTTGCAGCCTCCCGGCGGGACATCCCTCGGCAAGCCAGCAGGTGCCGCAGAAAACAACCTCAACGTCTCCTGAATCACGCTAGTCAGATAGGTCAATCGCTTCAGATCCTCGTTATGGAACGCATTCGGCAGCGTTGCAAGCTCAGCCAAAAGTCTCTTCTTCATGGACATATTCTCGGGCTTACAAAGCATCCACGTAAGGAATGTCATTGAATGTGCAGTGGTGTCACTGCCAGCTACAATCATGGCTTGTGCATTGGCGACCATCTCCTCCTGTATCATTGTTTCCTCGCCCTTTTCGCCGGTGAGAAAAAGCTTGGTGAGGAGGGTGGGCTTGGCTTCTTGCGGGTTAGAGGCAATGGTTCTATCGTATCGCTGGATCGATTGTTCGGCGTAGCTCCGCATGCGGTTTACTCTTGCGATTGTGTCTCGAAAGAGAGGTAGATGAAGACGTCGAGCAGTGTAGTACAACGTAGGAAAAGTTGATATCATGCCGATCACTGGACCTATTCGTTCCAGGTCAAGGGCGTAGTCGGTCTTCTGCTCCAGTGTAAGCAAATTGCGATATGTAGAGCTCAGGAGTCTATTTACGTAGCCTAGCTCCAGCATCCGAAAGCTGTCCCCGAAGCTCAGCTCTCCGATGATATCCGTCGTCATGAATAACCACCACTTCATGCAGTCCGCGTATCCCATTTCTTTCATCTCCTGACCAAGTTTCTTGACCGCTATAGTCACCCTGTCATCCACGATTTGCTCCACATTTTTCAAACCTGACTCTGACATTGGGCCGCCGAGAAGTCGTCGGTATCGTGCATGGGTTACTTGGTCACGTGTGCTGAAAATGTTACCTGTTTTTGTCTTGAAGGCGCTGTTGAAGTGCGAGTAGAAGCCTGATTTGAGGAACAGCTTCTTGTACGAGTGTATCGTTCTGGCTGCCTTGATCGAGGAAAAGTCTGCCTCGGTGGGTGAGAGCCGTACAATCTTGCCTGGGCGTCGCTGGTGCGTTAGTAGTTTTACCGTAGCATAAAGGATAACTAGTAGAAAAGGTGAAGACTGACCATACTTCCGGTGTAGCTCTTCAACCCATTGAGTTTTCTTGCCGGTGAAGAACTTGTACGTTAGAACAATAGATGTGTATTTTGTGTACCAAGGCCCGGGAAGGGCCGATAATGGACACCATGTGTGTTGGACAAATGTATGTAACGGTGTCAGTTTTGTTTCTCAAGAGGGGTGATGATGGCGTATGTACCCAAAAAAGCTTGATAATACCCGCGACTAGGAGGCTGATGACAATTAAAGAGAATGCCATAACAGTATGGCACGATTATGATGCTAGCGGCGTGAGAGACATGAATTTGAAGAGAGAGAGAAAAGAGGAAGAAGAAGAGTCAAGAGCAACAGGATTTTTATTGAAGGAGTAGTGCCGAATGTACTCCGTAGATGAGAGCGTACATACTATGTAGGTAGCGAGGATACGAAGGTTGTCACCCTCCTGGTTAGGCTTTATGCTTTCACGACATGACATGATATTGTTCCATATAAACTCCAATACCGGAGCTTGCGCAGTACGGAGTACTGATCATCACATAAGTTGGCACGTTGGGAATCAACTGTTCCCCGCAAATGTATTTACGCGATGCACTGTGGCACTCTCTGCTACCGAAGCAGAGATCCCAGCACCATCTCCGACTGGGATTGCCATGGAACTAACACGATGGCTGTTGATGGAATTCTTATGGAATCAAGAAAATGCCTCGTGCCTTGTGATGGAAATTTTGCTGAAAAGATTAATGTCCTGTACGAGGGTTGTGGGGTTGCGCATTGTTGTGCGAAGTCGTGCGAAGATGTACAAACGATGGGACATCGACGTTTGGATAAAACGAGCGCGAGATTGGCATTTACTTCACCTCTTCCCGTTTTCTCCCAACTGTCTAGGTATCTTTGTATTGTAGTTCCTTGGAAGACTGACACATGCTGGGCTTGCAAAGTTGCCTTCCTGTATTGGTGTAGTGGGAGGGGCTGATCTGCTCAATGACGTCCAAGGAATTGCGTGTCTGGCTCAGGAAGGTTTCTTTATAATTCGGCAGAGAAGGGACTTCCCCGGTGGCTGAAGTGGCACAGCGTTTGACCTTGTCTGTTGTCGAATATCACAGATATTATCTTGTAGGAGAAGCCCATGCATAGCGTGATAGCTCTTCGATAGGGAAATTGTACATGACTCGCAACAACTACATGGTACTTGTTAATAAACCATCTCAACAAGATCTTGCTTATCGCACACTACAAACCCGTATTCTAGCAAGAGCATCAAGTTAGCTACATCTCAAAAAAGATGGAAAAGTCCAAAGACAAACCTGGTACCTACAACTCATTACTTCGAGAGAAGTGAAGAAGTGAATGTGATAGGAGGTGGCCTAGCACTCCGCTGCCTTGCCATTGCATGCCACCCAGCGCTTCCGCAAAGGCTCAGCTTAATCCGATATACGGTTTGGCGGGCTTTCTCTGTCGACCTTCTTACACAAAGAACGGGACGTGTGTTTTAAACCTCCGATGCGGAATCTCGGCGCCTTTCCCGCGATTATGTGTCCTTTCCAAGTCTTTCATATAGTAACCGAACCCCATATAAAACCTCTTGTCTTACCATATATGATTATTCCGGCGTACACTAACCCCAAAGGATGAATATCCCGCTCTGACCACCACAGCCCTTGTTACACAACGAAAGAATTCCCTCAGTCCCTAAACCCTTCAAAGACACCAACTAGATATCTACTTTTAACATTTCCATTCGACAAGCTACCTCTTGTCCGATTATCCAGATATCAAGGATCTGCATCCCTTCTTGGCCCCGGCATCTCGCTTGCTCTATACGCCAGAATATGTGCTGCTATAGGACCTATGTAAAAGGAAGAAACGACTGCAAGTTGATGATAGAGTCGTTGAGATTGTATGAGGGAGAGGGTGGAAGATAGAGCTGCTCTAACACAACACTTCAGGTATACGTATCGCACACCACTATGTACCACCAACAGCCTATCCTCTTTCGCATACTTAGAACCATATGTACATAGCCTTACACCGTCGCTGCACCGGCCACTCGTTCTGGGCGCCATTCCCGCCATTCCCGCACTTCACAGTTTCAGTCTCACCCACGTCCTCCGAAAATGTTCATCTCCGTTCTCGAAGCCCCTTCTTTTGTGTAACCGATTGCTTGGATTAGATTTTCGCTTCTTGCCTCAAAGTTGTGTATCAAGTGTGCTGTTGGGCTAGATATGATGGGACGTATTCTTATCCAGATATATTTACTCGTGGAACGACCTCGTAGCATTCACAAGTCTTTCGATCCTTCGTCGTCCATCTTCGTCTCGCGTCATCGGATTTTTCCGTCATTGAGGCGAAAACCTCAGCTTGTTCCTATCATATTTCTACCTTCCAAACCATGCCTTCAGCGACAATGGATCCTTCTGCTCATCAATCACTTTCCCCGGCATACCTGGCGGCAGAAAATAGCACGCCGCTGTTCATCACGTGCATCGCCTTTCTGTGCATAGAGACGGTCTTCATCTGTCTCCTCTATGCTTCACGCTTCTTAGGCAGTCATCCGAGCAAAGCTAACCTCTCAATGATGGTACTGATGACGGGTTGCTATTTCGTCTGTTTGTGTAAGATCACTATCGGGATACGTACGTCCAATTACCCTTTCACTTCACCCGGTCCCCCACTGAGAAGCTAATGTTGTCCTCCAGTATCCGTCAAGATTGGTGGCGCCGGCCGCCACATGCCGACCCTGACCCCCACCGAGTTCACCAACTCTCTCAAACTGAATACGGCCCTGCAAATAGTTTGTCCACTCACAACCTCCCTCTCCAAACTATCGATACTGTGCCTCCTCCACAGTGTCCTCGCCTCCACGTCTCGGCGCTGCAAGTTCATCATTCGTGGAACCTTCGTCTTTGTCGTCATCGTCGCTACCGTCCAATTCATCATCCCTTTTGGCAATTGCAAGCCCTTCGCGCACAATTGGAACATCACCAGTTCCGGGAGCTGTGCAATCGACGGTCTTGCACTATGGAAGTACTTGAGTGTCCCAAACGTACTTACTACGATCTTCATCGTGTGCATTCCCATTCCGTCATTGTGGAGACTGAAGGCTACACCATTGACAAAAGCTGGGTTGACTGTTGTATTAATGGTCTGTGGTGCTGGCGTTGTAGCGGCAATTATGCGCTTCCTTGCCTTCCTCAAGGTGGATAATTTCAAGGATTTCACGTATGAAGAGATTGAACCGTTATCGTGGACGGTGGCGGAGTCGGGCATCTATATGATGGCCGGTGTACTTCCCACGTTGAGACAATTGGTCAAGAAAGTATTTGTAGATATTGACTTTGAGAAGGTGCTGAGCGGAACGTTCGGGGGGAAGAGGAGTTCAGGTTCTTTTGGAAACAGGAGGTGGAACAAAGTGGCCATTAAAGGGCAGGATAGTTGTGTGAGCTCGGACAGTATCAGCAAAGGTGGTAAAGCCACGGTGACTGAAGACGAGGAGAAAGGGATAGTGGATATGAAGTAGAGTGCGATGTATTGGATGTGTAATGACTATAATGTACAACAGCGATATGAATACAAGCGGTACAGTGAGAATGTGTCAAGACAATAGCTGTTCTCAATCAATCAAGCTCACTTACCTCCAGTTGAAGAGGCCAACGTTGTAAAGTGCCAAAGCTTTGGGTTGCATGGTGAACCTGTATCAAGTATGCAAAAAATCTAGCGGCAAAGCATCCTGCTAGTGTTTATTGGCACCACGACGCTCACCTGCTACGTAACTTGCTGACCAAGGTGCCGATGATTAGGAGACCCGCAAGCAGGCCACTTTGTATCGGTGAGAACATGGCAGTACGTGCGATCACTAGAGTACCGACTACTACGAATGTGATGGGTAGAATGGAAGTCGGTCTGAAAGGTCTATGAAGGTCTGGCTCACGTCGGCGGAGAATGAGGAGTCCTAGTACTGTACTGACGTAGAACACCCATTGAGCCATCCCAACGAATGTTAAGAGGGGTCGGAAACTGCCGAGAAAAATATAGACAAGAGTGATGACGAGGGCTAGCGCGTTTGCATATCTGGAGCATGTTAACACAGAACAGCGACAGTCAAGAAGGGGTACATGCATCGGAGCATCGAACTTGGGAGCGATACTCAGACTTGCTTGGGCTGCAGACACAGGATGGACAGGCACTCCTGGCTGATGCAATGGCCTTTTCCCGACAATAGGGAGGCCGCGTTTACCGAGGAAGGCTGGAAGATAGGCACGGTTGGATGCAGCTATGGTTAGTCTCCCAATGGTGAAGACATTGCTCGTGACGGAGCCGCCGCACGAGAGGACAACGAGAATGGTGATGAAGATGCCAGCCCCGTTTCCGAACACTGCCTTGGCGGCGCTGACCGCCACAGCATCGTTTGAACTGATCTTGCTCCAGGGAAGCAGGATGTAGTAAGCAATGTTGACAAGCTCGTAGGAGCTTAGTACGACGATCATGGCAGCCTTTATAGCCTTGGGCAGAGCCTGTCCCGGATTACGAATTTCGCTTGCGACGACATTGGCCTTTGTCTATTAGCAAGCCCGAACTAGATGAAGCGATGCTGAGAAATTTACACACGACTGTGATACTCTGAACAAGGAGAAGAGGAGGACGAAGACGAATGATGGTCTCAGTAAAAGGGAGGGTGCATGCTGTCGCCCGACACTTACGTTGTCCCAGCCGTCAAAAGCCCACAATCCCCCATATATGGCAGCGGAGTAATGCCCCAGGCGTTCCCAAGCGCCCACGGAGGACCAGTCGATGGCGTGATGGCCAGCGACAGTCGGCCTCGTAGAGAACCAATTCTTCTCGTGCCAGTCTGTTGCACCAGAGAGAGGCGAATCTGGGTTTACGAGGTGAGCAACCACGGCCACCAACCCGCCCAGCACGACCAGAAACACGGTCACCATCTTGATTCCCGTGAAGGATTCGCTCAATCTCATCGTGACTCTCGTACTGATGGAATTGACCAAGACGATGAGAACAAAGACAGCAGCAGCGATGAGCTTGAGACGGGGAGCCGAAGCCAGAGAGCTGCCGGGGGTGACGGAGGCTACGGATTCTGCAATGACAATGCTCTGGATAGCCATGGCCGAAGGCTTCGCGGCCACGATATAGACCCAGGCCATCAAGAAGGCCATGGTGTCACCATAGACGTATTTGAGATACTCCTGCATGCCCCCATTAAGCGGGATAGCAGCACCCAGCTCGGCGAAGGAGGCGGCGCCCGCCCAGGACAAAAGCCCGCCGAGAGCCCAAACCAGCAGACTGGCACCAGGAGAAGGCACATTGGAGTCGACCTGGGCTGGCGACGCGAATATCCCGGAGCCGATCTGGAGGGTGACGAGGATGGAAAAGGCGTGGCGGGCAGTGAGGAGGAGGTGGTTGTGGTTGTGGTTGTGGTTGTGATGGTGATGGTGATGGTGATGGTGATGGTGATGGTGATGGTGATGGTGATGGTGATGGTGCTCGTTTATGGACTCTTCTCTGCGCTCCCCAACCTGATGAGATGCGTGATGGGATACTTGACGCCCTAAGAGCGGCTGCGTGCTCATTTTTGCGTCTGCTTTTTGCTTGCAGATGTGTGCGATGCTGCGGCAAAGTACAGCAACTATGTAGATAACTAATACATAAACAAGTTAGGCAATTCTATGTAACTATAACTACTTCGGTACATGTATTAATGTACATAATAAATAAAAATTACAGTACATAGACAAGTCACAAGTACATAGCAACAAAGCATGCCTATACGTAGCAAACAAATCTAGTAATGCGAGAGAAAATAGCAACCAAGTCACATACAGTAACATTATTCAAGTAAATAATTAACTATCTAATTATCTACTGTATCCCATCTATCTCTTTAATAGGAGGAGTGAGGGGCAGCAAAAACAGCTTGGCACGATATCTGCCTGGCCCGTCTCTGCTGGTGCTTTTGCCGCTAGAGGCCTCCCATATCCCGCCCACCATCACCACAACCATCGCCAACACCACCACCACCACCACCACCACCACCACAACCACCACAGCCACCGCACAAATCACGACCAGCCCCTCTCCACAACAATCCTCCCCTCCCCTCCTACACGTGTCCTTGGAAAGTCTGGGGTGCAAGGCCTCCTGCCACGATTCTACTGCCCGACACCCCGCTGGCCCTCGCCATCGCCCTCGCCCACCCACGGCCCTGCTTGCTCTGCCGCCCTCCCCCCCAAAACACCCTCCGCTCCGCCCCGCCCCCGTCGTTCGCCGTGCATCATGGACGCAGCCCAGAACGACGAGCTCTACCCGATCGCCGTCCTCATCGATGAGCTGAAGCACGATGACGTGATGCTGCGATTGAATGCCATCCACCGCCTCAACACAATCGCCCTGGCATTGGGCGCAGAGCGGACGCGCGAAGAGCTGATACCCTTTCTCGACGGTAGGCTGCCGCGAATCCTACGCTCTGGCACCGGCAGGCTAATTGGCATACAGAGTCGGTAGAGGACGAGGACGAGGTGCTCACCGCGTTGAGCGAGGAGCTGGGCAAGTTCGTCGAGTACGTCGGAGGCCCCGAGTATGGCCACGTGCTGCTATCGCCCCTCGAGAACCTGGCCGCGATAGAGGAGCCGCTTGTGCGGGAGAAGGTGCGCGTCCCCCATGCATGCCGCGTCCCATCACAGCTCGCCCAGCTAACCACTCCAGGCGGTGGAATCTCTCAACAAGATTTGCGAGGAGCTCTCCCCGCAGCAGATCGAGGACTACTTCATCCCCCTCGTCACACGCCTGTCAAAAGCCGACTGGTTCACCTCCAAAATTTCCGCGACTGGCCTGTACTGCGTCCCCTACGCCTACGCCACCCCGCCCTCGCAAGAGACGCTCAGGCAGCACTACGGCCAGCTGGTGCACGATGACACCCCTATGGTGCGGAGGCAGGCAGCCAACAACTTGGCCAAGTTCATAAAGTGCCAGCCGCCATCAATCGTCATCGACGAGATGATTGCCCTTTTCCAGCATCTTGCGGCCGACGATCAGGATAGCGTCCGATTGCTCACGGTGGACATTTTGATTGCGATCGCGGAGGCGGTGCCCAAGGAGCAGCAGTCCAGCCACGGCGTGCTGCTGACCGCGCTACGTAGCCTGTTCGAGGACAAGAGCTGGAGGGTGCGATATATGGTTGCAGACCGATTCGAAAAGGTTAGTAGTCATGGCTATGGGTGGGCCAAGGCTCGTACTGACGACATCTAGATTGCGAAAGCCGTCGACGAGGAGTTTGTAAACCGCGACCTGGTGCCCGCATTTGTAAAGCTTCTTAAAGACACCGAGGCGGAGGTGCGGAGTGCCATTGCGGGTCAGATTCCGGGTTTCTGCGCCCTCCTCGAGCGGGAGACGCTGCTTCACGAGGTTATGCCGAGTATCGAAGAGCTTGTCTCCGATCAATCGCAACATGTGCGGGCCGCACTTGGCACCCAAATCAGTGGGCTAGCCCCGATTCTTGGAAAGGATGAGTACGTGACTGTTCACGCGTGACCACGTGCTATGTTGACCGGATCAGGACCATCTCACATCTTCTCCCCATGTTCCTGCAAATGCTCAAGGACGAGTTTCCCGATGTCCGGCTCAACATCATCTCGAAGCTCGAGTCTGTCAATAACGGTGTGTTCCACTGCCTACCGCTACGCTCATCACTGTGGCTAATGTTGGATAGTCATCGGCATTGAACTCCTTTCACAATCCCTTCTCCCCGCCATTGTTCAGCTAGCCGAAGACAAGCAGTGGCGCGTGCGATTGGCCATTATCGAATACGTTCCACTTCTTGCCTCGCAGCTCGGTGTCCAGTTCTTTGATGAGAAACTCAGCAGCCTTTGCATGAGCTGGTTAGGAGACACCGTCTTCTCTATCCGCGAAGCTTCCACCCAGAACCTCAAGAAGCTTACAGAAGTCTTTGGCGTCGAGTGGGCGAACGAGGCGATCGTCCCCAAAGTCATGGCCATGGGCCAACACCCCAACTACCTGTACCGGATGACGACCTGCTTTGCTGTTTCGGTACGTTTGCTCCCATCCATCATGTACATGAAGATGCGCTGACCACGACAGACGCTCGCCCCAGCCCTCAGTCTCGCGGTGATTGAAGCATCGATTCTCCCAATGATGGATAAGCTCGTCAACGACGATATCCCCAACATTCGATTCAATGTGGCCAAGTCATATGCCATTCTCATCGACACACTCAAACAGCTGCCCGAGCAAGGCACAGTCCTGGCACTCCAAAAGGCAGGCACGCCTGGCCAAGGTTGCGCGAAGGGGCAGGAGCTCATCACCAAAAGCATCCTGCCGAACCTGGAGAAGTTGCAGCAGGACGACGATGTCGATGTCAGGTATTTCGCAACAACAGCGGCGCAAAGCTACACGGATGCGATGCAGACGTAGGCGGGGAGATGGGCACGAGACGAGATGCGATTACCATTAATGACGACAGTTGATAGACGGTGGTCTGGGGGCTTTTGGTTGATAGTGGATGGAGCGTTGCAGCGTGCCATGTAACAAGGAAAGCAGTTGAGCAGTCATGGAATACACATTCGTCCCCTTGTTTTTTCTTGGGCACATGGACACGCTTACTTCATCTCTACTATGTAGGCCGGGGGAATGAGGGTGGAGGGGTGGAGGGCGGGGGATGATGTGGACGAAGGGGCTGTACGAGATAGCGGGCAACGCAACAGTGCTGGTGTGCAAAACTAAAGACTACCCCTGTTTAGATTCCTGACGAGTTATGTTTGAAAAGCATGAATTGGCGTCACTCGAGAGATCCGTGTGCGCGGAGTGTTGGTCTGATGATTTTGACGCATTTGTATTCATGTTCTAGCATTGTTCTAAGATTGTCCTAGCATGTTCAAACATGCCCTAGCCGGGTTGACAGCCAGGCTGCTAGATCTTCGCATCGGCACGTGCTAGTCAGGCGGCACCGGCGTCTTTGAGGAGGGTGGACAGGTCGCCCTTCTTGGCCTGCAGGTCCGAGTTTCCTCCAATGTGCTGCTTGTTGATGAAGACGTTGGGGACCGTGTTCTGGCCGGTCATGTCCTTGAGCGCGGACTGAATATCGCTGCCATCGTCTGCCAAGTGGGTTAGCGATCGTGCCACCCGGGGTGGATGACGGATGATGAAGATGTTGGGTTTGGGGGCATGCGTACCAACTTGGTCCAACTCGATGGCGTAGAATTTTGCGCCCGACTCGGAGAGCAGCTGCTTTGCGGCGCGGCAGTGGGGGCAGTAGGACTTGGAGAAGACGGCGACGGGGTTTTCGTCGATGATGGACTGGACCTTTGTCTTGGTGGCGGACATGGTGGCGGGGCTGGGGGCGCGCGTGAAGAAGCGGCGGAGGAGGGAAATGGTGGCGGTTGTGGTTGGTGGATGTGGTGGGAGTTGATGGGCGGTGGGCGATGGGCGATGGATGGATGGATGGACGGATGGCTGGTAGGTGGTGAATACTTATAAATGTCAGTGACAATGTGATTTGGAATCGATATGGATTAGTTATTATAGAGGCGCCCCCACAACCATTGATTATTACATGGAAGAAAGGTCTGGGTTGAGATGATGCAATAATGCCGCCGTCAGCCGGTACCCCCTTTTGGCAGGCCGGGGAGGACGAAGATGCTAAACGGGGGTATTCGCACAGCTGCGACGTGCCTCGCCCTATGTAGTGTATGGGGAGGGACCTCTACAACGTTCCGGTTGCACTGGAGGCTACAGACACGGGCTTACTAGGCCAAAGAACAGAAGAAGAATAAGCAGAAGAAGTCTTTTTATGGGAACAAGGGAAATTGATATGTAGAGCCCGCATCGACGGAGACCGCTGCATCCGTTCCCGCGTTCACTTCCACTTCTACGTCCACTTACACTTCCACTACTACGTCCACTTCCACTTCCACTTCTATGTCCGCTTCCGCTTCTACTTCCGCTTCTACTTCCACGTCTACGTCCACGCCCACATCCACTTCGACTTCCATTCCCACGTCCAGTTCCACGTTCACTTCCGCGCTTCCGTATCCTACTCCCAGTCCCCAAACCCCGTCACAGCCAACACCGCACCGCACCGCACCGCACCGCACCGCACCGCACCGCACCGCACCAGCAAGGAAACACCCGGATTGTTTGGCTAGGGAGGGCGTGTTTCTGTCTCAATGACAGCCCCTCCGGCCGGCTCGACGGCCTTCTTTGCCCTCGCCCTCGTAGCCATCTGCGGCGCTGTGCTGCTGCTGCTACGATACTACCTGCCGCTGCGCTCGACGCCCGCCTACGTTACGGTGCCCGTCTTCCTCACCGTAGCGCTCCCCGCGAGCATCATCCTCCTTGTCCCCATCGACCTCGCCAGCAGCGCCGGCACCGAAACCGACGGCAGCCGCGGCATCTGGCTCCCGGAGCGCGTCGTCTACAAGTCCTGGCGCGTGACGTACTGGCTCGCCTTCGTGCTCACATGGGCGGTGCTGCCACTGCTGGGCGAGTATGCTGACAGCGGTTACCGTGAGCCCAAGGCGCGCCTCGTCTACAGCCTGAGGAGCAACGGGCGGTACTGGGCCGGCATGCTGGCCATGGGCGTCGTAGGGCTGGTGTACTTTGTGTGGAACAACGGTTTCCACTGGCATGTGCTGCGGTCGGTGGCCATGGCCCTTGCTTATGCCTGGGCGCTCGTGCTGGCCATATACCTGATGGGTCATGGCCTGGTGGCCTTTCCCCGCAGCCTGTATCGCTACGCCAGCATCAGCGGCCGGCTGCGGCGTCTGCAGGCCCACGCGCCTGCGCTGCACGACAAGTTGACGGCCAGTCTGGACGAGCTGGACCGCTGTAAGCACCAAGTGGCAGCGCTCAAGCAGCACAAGAGCCCCGCGGCGAGGGCCTTCCAGCAGTGGATCGACGAACTGGCGGAGAAGAGCAGTCTGCCCGAGAGCAGGGCGGCCGGCGCGGTTGTGCGTCCCATCACAGTGCCGCCCGTTATCACTGAGCGCTATCTCGCCGATCTCACGAGGAGGCTGAAGCGGGCGCGGCATGCAAAGTTGCGCTTCGAAAACGAGTGGGATCGCCTGGTGCGCAACGCTGTCGAGACGCAGGCCATCTTGGATGCAAAGGCGAGCCACCGGCTGGACGCTGGGAGGCATGGGGGTGGGGCGCTGCTGGGCCGAGTGAGCCTGCTCACGCCCTACTCGCGCTATCACCTCCATGTCCACGTCGTTCCCGCTCTGTCCTACATCGCCTGGCTTCTCACATCCCTCGCTTCTTTGGCCGTCGTTTGGTCCGAGTGCGTGCGCAAACTCGAACCCAAGCTCTCGCTCATCGGCCTCACCGTCGTTCACCATCCGGGCTCGTCGCGGAACCAGATTGGCTTTGGCGGGCAGATCACCGCCGCCATATGGCTATGCTACATGTGCACCTGCGCCCTCTTCTCGCTCACTGAAGTCAAGGTCTGGGGAAATCGTGCCCTTGTTCGCCGTAACACCTATCAGGAGTCTGCTACATGGTACGCTCTGCAGTGTGCGAAGCTCACCGTGCCGCTCGCATACAACTTTGTCACCTTCATGCCGCCGGTGCTCCTCAAGGCGACGAGTTTCTACAAGCTACTGGGTCAGTACGTCAACGTGACACCTGTCATGGGTGGTTTCTCCGACTATTTCCCAACCTTCATCTTGGTGCCGGTACTTGCCACCGCTTTCGACCTGTATAAGAAGGTCAAGAACATCAGCGGGTTCGGCGATCTGCTGGAAGACGAGGAGGATGAGACTGGGGCCGTTGCCGGCGCAGGAGCCTGGCGCGAAGGCCGAGCACTCATCGAGCGTGAAATACAAGGTGCGAATGGGAATGTACTTGGTCTCGCACAACGTGGAACAACGGCATCGACACCGATCGAGCGATATAGTGATAATCCTCCTTCTGCGTTAGCGGCAACCGGCGGGGAATCGAGCACTATAAGATCAAGGCCCGACAGAAGACGGCCACTCATCGACGATGACAGCGATGAGGATACTGGTAACTTTTTCGAAAACTTTAGCACAAGAGTCAAGAATACATTCGAGTCTGCAGACTTCACCTTTACAAGGCCGAAGTGGCTAGGTGGCGATGATGAGGTGCAAAGGGGCCAGAGAAGTAGGGCCAGCGATGGCGAGGCGGGGAATAGTGGAGGCTTTCTTGGGCTATTTGGGGGACGGTCGGACGAGGGCCGAGTCCGTCTCTGAGAGATGATGTGGCGGATGGAAATTGGAGGAGACGCTTGGTTTTTATGGTTTGTTTTGGCATGGCGCGGAGCGTTGGGTAAGGATACTCTTGGGTTTGAGCATTACTGGTGTACGAGTAGAGGAACCATCCACAATGTTGGGCGTTCCTATGGAACGGCATTATTTCGTTTGTTAGATTAGAGGTTCAGATCTTTGCTCCACACGGTGCAAGGGCACCTTTTGTAATATTACATCTTTTTTCGTGTCATTCTAATTGTTTAGGCCTTCTATTCCCTCGATTTCACGTTTGCCGTTTCGGGTGATGGTCTAATTAATGAGTGAAGCGCTAGACCTAGCAACTAGACATCTGCTTTGTTACGGGATAACTTGAGATAGTTGAAATCTAGCTCCTAGCACAGTAACCCTGCAGATTATGTACATATAAGGAGTACAGAAATAATATTTTCTAAACTGGTAAAAGGATGTCCACTGGTATTCGTGGGAACTTTGAAACCAATTTCTTTACTAAGGTGTTTATTTGAGAAGAGGAGTATGACACATGAACCTTTACTATCGGACTAAACCACTCGAATCTCACTCAGCTATCCTTCTTAATCGCCTCGTAAGCATATAATTTTCCTTTCTGATTCGCTCCAACTCTCCATCTCTCAATGTACTCCTCGACCTCTTCCATTCCATTATCCTCTCCCGCAATCGGCTCACCCCACTGTAACCAAACCGGCACTGTACCAGTCCAGACCCCCTTCCTTAGCCCCTCATTCTTCAAGTCGGCACGATCATCGTGGGGTCCCCCCGTCCTTACCTTCGCACTTGCACTCGCTACCTTCACTTTCAATATGGAAGTCGAATTCAGCTCCGTCTCGGTAGCAGGGTTCCTGCTCTTCTCCCAACGCTCGGGAAGGAGGTTGTTGGTGATGAGCGTCATGGCATAGGCACGTTCATCAGGGTCGGTGAGAAGGGTTGCGTGCCCATAGACGATGGACGAACGGTAGTTGCATGAGTTGTGGAAGGGGGCCAGGGCGAGGACCACGCCGTCCATGTGTGAGGCTGCTACTGTAACGGGTAGACCTTCATCGCCCGAGTCTTTGCTGGTTCTAAAGATACGGCCCGAGACGTAGCCATGGATGTAAACGTCTTGTTCCGTGGTGCTAGGATCGCCGGATTGATCTTCATAGTTGCCCGTGCAGCCTAGCATGGGGAGTACGACGGGGAAGGGCTGATTGGGGTCGTTGAAGGAAACATGGAGGACTGGGCATGTGTTGATTATGCTGTGAACCGTTTCGTAGTCGTAAGCACCTATAGACATAGTCAGTATCTAACACACTACGTGGAGCCCAAGTGATGGAAGGTTTAGGTGATATACCTCGCTTTGGCAACCTCCCGAGCTTGTTGGTAGATCTTTCGGGATATTCTGCCATTGTCACTGGCTCTTGCTTCTCTCTCACAATGGGTTGCTGCTGTTCACTATGTAAGTGTCGAGGTAGTGGATGTCATCTTAAGCCTCGTAAGGTTTATACTCTCCTCTAATACTGCCATGACTCTTTCCCACGTGACCCACTCACTGCTGGGTCAAGTACGTAAGCAGAATAATGATGACAAAGACAGGATTCTGACTATGCACTAGCGGTAATTGGGGCAAGCCTAGGACGTCGCCTATACCTTCCGGTGTGGAGGTGGGGTAGAGAAGTCTGTTATCTGATTGGTTGTAATCGAATTCACCTACCTACGACGCGATGTTCAGCTTGCGTCTTGGGCGTCATAGGCGTGTACGAATATTACTGTATGGCGGAATATACATACTATAGGATATTAAAGGCTATCCAAGGACTTGGTAATCACCCTTCTATTTTGCACCGATTAGAGATGTGGAATGCTGAACTTTAGAATGCTTCATAGTTCCTCCATACGCAAGATCTTTTCTACTTAATCAAGCCCCCCCTCTTAACGTGATAGATCCCTCGATTTGAACTGTGTATTCCAATCGAATTGTCGTACAAACCACGCATTGTGTATCCTCCAATCCGCACTAGGATTTTCAAGTTTGATCTACAAATAGCAGTCAGTTCAATCAACCCACATCAGCTAGGAGGATTTTATGACTCACCTCAAACCGCCGCAAGAAACTCGGCACCAGTTTGTATACCTCCAACAAGCTCACATTCTTCCCAATACACGTCCTCGCACCAGCGCCGAACTGAAACATGGTGGCTTTCATCGCCTTGAGCTGTTCTGAGTTCGCTTCGATCCATCTCTCGGGCCGGAAAGTGTCGACGTCAACGCCGAAAATTTCAGGACGACGATGAAGAACCCAAGCATTGCATCCAACGATGGTCCCGCCAGGGATGAAGGTACCGAGGATATCCATGCCTTGCGGAGGTACAATGCGCTCGAGCAAAAGTCCCGCAGCTGGGTGCATGCGAAAGGACTCCTGGATCACTGCATCGAGATAGGGAAGCTTTTGGGATTCCGACCACGACAATGTCTTGTCGGGTCGTGCTTCGATGGTTCCATTGGCGACCGCTTCATCTAGTTCTTGCATCAATTTTGTGTATACGTGGGGATGCTTGAGCAAGAAGTAAAATACACTCGAGAGTGAGATGGCGGTTGTTTCAGAGCCAGCAAACACCATCGAGGTACAGGATGTCAGAATCCGAGTGTCGTCCATGAACTCTGGATGATCAAACGCCGCCTGCGCAAACTTGGAGAGAAGGTCAACGCCGCGATTGTTGCTTTGGGTATCCGAAAACCCGTACGTTTTGATCTTCTGAATTTCACCAGCACGTTCATTGGAACGACTTTGGGCAAAGGAAGTGACAGGGAAGACGGTGTTGCTCAGACCAATACGCTGCGCAAAAAGGCGGATCGGATTCTTCTCGAGAAATAGATCGAGAACTGGCATCTGACCAATCTAAACAGCAGTGAGCACATAACCTTCGACATTAACGATGTAGTTCTCCAACATACCGGGCCAGCGTAACTCAGGAATTTCTGCAAAAAAGCAATGATACCATCCACATCTCTATTCTCTTCCACGAAGCCTAATCGCTTGCCCCATGTCAAGTCACCAATAACATCAAATGCAAAATATTGCAGCCATTGGCTGAAATTGCAGCTAAGTCCCGTATTGGCATATAATTCTTGGGTCTTGTCGAGAAAGACACTCATCGTCGAGCTTACAAGCGGCTCATAGTTGACTAGAGAACTCATGGCGAAGGCGTTGTTGACGCACCGGCGATACTTCGCATGGTAATCTTCATCGACGGTGGAGAAGAGGGATTGAAGCCGGCGACCATTGGCTACAGCGTTTTGAACGGGATAGAAGTCGGACTGTTGAATTATGTGAACACGATGAAATTTGGGGGGTCCATCGAGTTACGTACCTTTACCATGCCCTTGTTGAGACCGTAGATGATCTTGATCGCCCGTGGATCCGCAAACGACAATACATTCGGTCCCAGGCGAACAATATCTCCATGCTCCTGGTGAAGCTTGATCAGGGTCCATTGATGCCGCCTCCCACAAACGTCCCAGAGCCTCCACCAGTTCGTGTAACTCGCCAGCCAATGTCCCGGATACCGATTCAAGCCCTTCCAGAATTTGTTATTCAGCAGCCACCCAATGGTGAGTGACACTAGAACAAGCGGCCAGTACTCTACAAGCACTGGCAAGACTTCGTTGAGAAGCATGACGAACTAATATGCTACGGGATGCTGAGACGGCAAGAAATCAAGTGAAAGAAAAAAAGGCAAAGTTGGTGATTTATGCGCAGGGCTGATTGTGAACTTGTATTTGGAACGGTAGGACGAGTTGCCATGATAGCGCACGCAGCTCTTTACTGCCGGAGTTGGACTGAGCGGGATCTAGTAGGGTGGGCATGCAGCGTCCAAGCTACGATGCAGGTCGGCAGTTGAGAAGCAACCATAGCAAGCGTTACCGGTGGGAATAAGGTTCAGAAATGAGGGGTACAATACAATAGAAGCTGGGATATACTCCACGCCCTTGGCGAACTGTCATGGAAAGTGATAGCAATGGCGGGGGCGGGGTTAGCTTTGCCATACACATACAATACTATAGACGAGTACCGCGCATCTCCTACTTCTCAATATAATTAGTGGCTCTTCTCCATCAACCTATACTCGTCTTAGATACCGCTCTTGATTATCTTCTTGCTGACCTCCAGTTCTCCCAGGCCCTTCGTCGGCATCTTAACGGTACGTTCGGCACGGACTCGGATACTGGCAGTCCTCCCAGGATTTTGCATTGCAAAGGCAATAAAAAGATCAAGTGTTGGACGTCTGAACAACTGCCGGCAAGAAGAGCACGGGGACTAGGCCTCGTACGAGCATTTGCAGAGAGTTGTGGACCTTTGCAAGTGGTCGGCAGTTATTCATCGGATGGCATTGCCAAGCTTCATTGGATGACTCAGCGCCTTAACTAACGTGTTTAATCAGTAAGCTGATCAAATCAGTAACCTGATCACCCCACCAAGAATAGCCACCTTCTTTGTACGATATCACAGTGAATCACAGT